>JACDJE010000047.1:567763-654975 GCA_016647715.1 Pavo muticus
AAAAAAAAAAAAAAAAAAAAAAAAAAGAGCACCCAAGGAACAAAAAGACTTCAAGGTATTTTTCCAGTATCTACCTCCCTTCCCTTTTTCCCCCTAAGGATCTGAGCTGAGAGGAAGGGATGCTTCCATTAATCACAATCTAATGGCACAGCAAGAGTTCACCGGGTGCAGAACTTTACAAAACTTGATTTTAAAATCTTTTTCTTCCCTTTAAAAGCCCACTTTGAAGAGGTGCTGAGCTCCCACCCTTTCCTGCTGAAGTTTCTGAGACAAAATGCATACCCTCAGCTTTTCAAGAGATAGAGGCAGTGTTCATGGTCACTGACCAAGATGCCAAGGTGGTCTCAAAAATATTCCCATTGCACAAAACACCTTCCAAAAGAAGCAAACGAGAAGAATATCAGAGCTTGGAGAAAAATGCAATTAGCCACTGAATACCCCAGTTTCAAAGGTTGAGTACCTTTCCTCATACAAACCTGACTCTGGTAAAAACAGAGGAGGTACTGGGCCTTAGACATTAACAGATTCTCCAGTGCGTTTCATGTCTGTAACTGCTGACAGCACAAGGCTTCTCAGGATCTTGAGCAAAGAGCTCAATGTTTTGGAGCAATCAAGCAGCTTTGTGTTTTTCTAGCTTTTCACCTGAGGCATAATGAAAGAAGAGAAGCAAAAGCTTCTTGTATCCTTCCTATGCTTTTAAGGTATCAGCTCACCTTCAGGCTCATCTCATATGAAATGACTTAGATTTATTTCTCTGATCAATACAGAAATTATTTAATATGCTAGCAATATTGTTAAGCATATGAAACAGAGATCTCTTAACTGCAAGCTTATTGTTCAAATAGTCTCTTGTAACAAAAAAAAACCAACACAATACTTTATGGCAAGTTTTCAATAAAATAAAAAGTCAAATATTAGGGAAGAACCATGAGGACAACGAGACTGTGTCTGCATGATAAAGGGCTGCCCTGGCTCATGCACAGATGTAGAACCAATTGCTTAGTTTTTTCACAGCCAGATCAGGCTATTTATTCTGCAGATTTCTGAAGCTACCACGCCACAAAATCCATTACCTTAGTTTTAAAATACATGCCAGTGGATTTCTTTGCACCACTGAGAAAAAAAATTAAAACACAGTCACGTAGCGTGTTATTTAGTTGGACAGCAGCAGTCTTAAAAATGCTTAATATTCAGAATGAGCAGCTTTGGTTAAAATGAATTTCACTGGCAGGTGGCCTACGCGCTACTCTGACAGGAACAACCACCCTTTCTGAGTAGTGCGACTGACACTCAAACTTGGCCAAGGAGGGATGGAGGACAGATCACAGAAATGTTTCCAGGCTTCTAACAATCAACTGGAGATCTAACCAGAAAGAAAATATAGTTTTCATAAAGGTTGCCAGTGGAGTCTCAGAATGACAAACAGCCTTTCTAACAAAACAACTAATGCCCTCAACAGATTGCCACTTTTTATTTGCTTTAGACTATAGCTTTTTACTGACATATGTGTTCATGCATGTAAATAATTACATATAATTTCCTAAAGAACACCCCAATGCAAGTGAAAGGAAGAGGTGATTTCTGTTAATCTTTAAACCTACATGAACATAACAGAAATTAGATTTATTCATTTCAGTTCTGCTTAAACTCTCATCCAGTTACACTGGAAAAGGTGCACGTTGCATCATTCCTCCGAAATTATCCATAATTCATAGAATTAGCTGTTCACAGGGCTTTGCATGACAACAGGAGTACTGAAGTACAAGGAAAAAAACTCAGCACAGCCCTGTTACGTGGAAATACAACCAATTTTCTTTGAATCCATCTGGCCTTAGCTAGGACTGAAACCATTGCTTGGAATGTGTTCTCTTCAGCTCATCCACAGCACAGTCACGGGAGAACATGAAGCTGTCCTATCACAGTTTTGTCACTGAACCTCCTGTAGCTCTCCATGTGGCTGAGTGCAACCAACTGAACCTCTATTATAGAGAAGCTAAGGTTTAATTCCTCCTTTTTGTCTTCTTAGGTTGGTGGTGGAGCACATGAAAAGAGACCAGGTATCAGGCATCAAACAAGCCAACCACCACCCTTGCTTCCATGTTTTCACTCAGAATTTGTACAGCTACTGCCAAGAGATCCTGGTCTGTGGCAAAGGCTTATGGGCGTTATGACAGTTCAGCAGTTGTGGAAAATAAAAACTCCTGTTACAAACAGCAGCTCATCCACCACTATTACCACCTTCTTAATTCAAACAAAGAATACAAAACCAAACCTGGAACTGAGATCAGAGCCCTGGCGTGAAGAAACTGTGTACAACCAGAAAGAATATCAGAGGCTTGGGCTCACTGGATTGCTCAGTTTCCCAATTTTTCTCCAGCAAGGCTGCATAGTTACAGCCGCAGCTTCAACCTGTAGTTTTGCCTGAATCACAATGATAACTACTGGCAGAATTATTATATCTAACTACTGTACCACCCAGATCCAACCTGGTAGAAGGACTGAAATTCAACGGCACATGGGACTTGCTGCCAGCTTACACAGATGGAACAGGACAACCAAATTCAACAGGAGCAGTTTTCACATTAAGGCCAACCAAACTAAGGACCAGGTAAGACAAATAAAAAATGCAACGCTGCAACACTGATGCCTCAGTCTCCCACTTTTCAGGCCTGCAGTTTGAACATCAGCATTACGTGTCTACACCGGAAATCAGTAATAGGATCCTCTTGTTTAAACATACCAGATATCTTTCCTCCTGCCTCATGCTGGGGGTACGGATCATGTGATTCTGTTCTCCTCTCCAGTCTCCAAAACGTCGGAAAAAATAATTGGATAGAAATCGATTGACAGGATCTCTAATAATATTGATGTATACCGGCTGGTCTCCTCCAAACCTGGTGGGAAGAAAAATGGGTGAATGTCATCAGAAGGTTTCAGACAGGCGCGTGTATCTGTCTTTCACCTGAACGTTCTCAAGCTGTTCTCTATAGAGTTCAGAGCATTTACAAGGCTAGAAGCAAAACTGAGATGCTTACAACTACACACGAAACTCTATAAAAGCACACGAGATCTCTCGAGGATTAAATGTAAATACAGTATCATATTAATCTCTAGTGGACTATAAACATTTTAGTTATACTAAAGACAACCTGTTTCCACTGTGTCTGTGGTTATGCTTCTGTTTTCTCCTCACAGTTTTCAGATGAAGAACTTTCTGCAGATGAAACCAAGGACGAACATTTCTTTTTCTAAACACTTGCTTCCTGCCTGGAAAGTCATGTCAGAGCAGGCAGTGCCTGATGCTAACTGCCATGAGGCAGCCCTGAGCCTGTACAGTAAGAGTAGGAACACGCAAAGGATTTTGCAACAATCAAGCATATTTCAAAAGGCTCCCTCTGGATGAGCTGAAAGATATGCATGGTATTTCCATCTTTTTATTTGCTGTAACTTGTGCAGATCTTCCTCCCCTCGCCCCCGAGCCTGCTCCGTATCTGCTGGATTTGAGGTTATTTAGTGGTTACGCAGTGCCTTGCCCTCATACTGCATTTACTAGAAATTTAAAAATACTAGTATGAAAATTCCTGCATCAAAAAACAAATTAAGTATTAATTTCAAGTACACACAAGTCCAAGGAAAAAATAAAGGGTAAAAACATCTGTGTCCAGGGTCTGTATAAAGGACTGCCCCGTAGTTAAGACAAGCATGTTCCATTTAATATGCAGGATACAGAAGGAGAAAGGGAGGAAAAAGGAGCTTGAACAGTTAAGGCCTGTGATTATACTGCATTTTCAGAACATTAAAATATTGACTGCTTATTTAACATCAATACCCATCACCAACAAATGATGCTAATATCCAAGCCACTGCGATTACGCTCTTCCTTGGTCAAAATAGAAGCATGGACATTTGCGTTCTGGAACATATTTATGGATTATAATGATGTAAGACCAAGCAAATTAAACCTATTTGGATTGCGATGTTCCTAGGAGAAATCCAATTCGGAATTTACCTGATCTAATTATGATTATGTTTGTCCTGGTTCCCCATTTTAGGGAGCAATCCTTTGTTAAGCTTATTACGTATTTTGAAAGCTTGAGGACATAGCCATATTTGATAATTTAAATGCTGCTCAGATGATTTTCTAAGTCACAGTTTATATTTCTTTTAAAATGTGAACTATTAGAAGAGAGGATACCATTTAGATTTTAAAAGTCCTCAGTTTTTCTTCATCTCAAGTCAGATGAATAGCTGAATATGTACAACAAAAGACCAGGGCTCTTTGTAAATACTAAAGACGCTGCAAAATTATTTAAAAATATTAATTACAGTAAGAGGCAAGAGAAATCCCATCCAGTTTCAACTTCATTTTTATCCCACACGATTCCTTTGACCAGCAAGCTCATTATTTATGCATATCTTTTCTAAGCCTATCAGTAATTCTGTAAATAATTTCTTTATTTACGCGTATCAGTAATCTCATTGACCTTAATGCTGCAGGACTGCTGCCACAATTTGAAAATGCACAGACAGCAAAAAACTTTCAAACAATCTAATTAAGAAGGCAGATGCTCCTTGCTTCCTGATTAGTACATAGGCCCATTAGGACATATGTGTGCAAGGGAACTTTTCTGAATTCTTCTCCAAAATAGTTTCTGTTGCTCTTTTCACCTTCATGCAGAAATAAGGCTTACATGAAAAACAGACACTTCTGCAATTACCACAGAAAATTAAAGGCTTTAAGCTTTGTCAGTACATATTTAAATAGAAAAAGGTTGGTGAGTGCCATGGTTGGTAGCCACGAAAATGATCATTCCAAGTGAAATTGCTGGCAAGATTAAGTTGCACCTAAAGTACTGAACACATTATTTTCCTGCTGTTTGATCAACAGTAATCTAAAGACAGAGAAGTGAGAGGAGAGTAGTAAAGAAAAGGGGAAGTGATGAAGACATCAAGAAGAGATGACCGCAGCAGCAAGTAGTCTCAAGACAGAGACAAAAATTACAGGAGCCAGAGTGCAGGGATATCCAGCCTGGGATTTGTAGAAGATGCTAAGCCTAAGAGCCCCTCAGCAGAAAGGAAAAGCAAGAACAGATGGTTACCATTGTCTAGATACAAATATTCAACAAATATTCACTGCCTTTTCTGAAGAAAAAGGAGGGGCCAAATTGGATAACCAAGCAGCCCAAGTATTAGAGCCCGTTCTTCTTTTGGTAAAGTCATGTCCCTGAACATCTGAACTTCAGACTCGGTACCAACAGCTCTGAGAAGAGGCATATGCAAACTCATCTGTCCCCAGAGGATGGCTGGGATGGGAAGTCACCCACGGAGAACTGCAGAGGAACTTATTTCTGAAATAGAGACTGCAGCCTCCCAGAAAAACAGGCAGCTCAAATTTATGATTTCTTGCACAATTTAAGCAGGCCGGTACAGACCCAGCTGCAATTGCTCCATCAGGCAGTGAGCAGGCAATTTTTAGAAAAATTAAGTCTGTTCCTGCTCATATTCAAATTTGCATGTTCTAAGCATAGTTTATTAGACTTCAAATTCCAACCACTTGTTCCTATAGACTGTACTGAGACTCTTGGTTGGAAACTCAGCAGCAGCTGAAGGACATAAAAAATCCCAATGATTAAAAATCAACAACCTCAGGCTACTTAGAGAAGAAAAAAAGGAAAATCAATGCTCCATTTGGACGAGTACGTTCTGTGCATTTTTCGTTATCTATCAGCCACATCATATTAATTATTACTTAGCTCTCCAAAACACAACTTTTCAAATTAATAACACCCATAAAAATGCTCCAGCAAACAGTAACATACAATGCTCTCATTATATATCATATAAGTTTATATATACTCAAATAACTGTTGCAAAAGATCAGAAAGGAAGCCAATTATGTTCTTCCAAGCCTGAGCAGAAGGCTTATCTTCTCTGGGAAGCATTTGGATCTTGCATGATAAATGTACTGGATGGATCCCTCTCATGCCCAGCAGGGCATCGCTGTAATTGAGTTGAGTGGGACAGGACACCACTTCTCCAAACAGAGAGCTCAAAGGATGTACTCCAACTGTCCACAAAGCTCTTCCTGCACTTAACTTCTCCTGATTTATTTAACATATACTATTACATCATGTTTGCTTTAACTGCTCTGTTGTGACAGGTATATTTTCAGAGTCCCCATCAAAATAAATAGCTTATTTGTAGGCTTCAATCAACAACACAAAGATTTACTAATATGTCCCCATTTCTCTCTCTCCCTTTTTTTTTTTAAATAAAATGGAGGGAAAAAGAAGGCTGAGAAATATGCCAGATGTTGTGAGTCTGCCCTAGAAAAATGTCTCTGATGAATTCCGATTTTATTATTTACATGAGCATAACCTTTGCTCAAACAGCTTACAAACCCGTTCTAAGTTAAGAATAACAATAAAAAAAAAACAATTACAGAATTTAAAAAAAATTCAACCAAGGCAATTTGATTTCTGAGCTCCTGTTATTCATTATTTCAGTTCTTTTTAAGAAAGCTTAAATATGAATTCAGACCTATCACCTCACATCAGAAGGCTGCTGCACTTCTGCTCAGCACAAAACTCTGCACAAACAGAAGCATGCTTCTGTATCCCCACAGATAGAGGAAATCAAGATACCCAACCTTTTATCTGTAAGAACTATGACTCCTCTTTTAATGTAAATTATTTCCTCTTAAATTAGTTAGTTGCTGCAAGTTCAATATAATGGAAGCAAACAGGAATTGACAGTGACCTAATGTTAATATGGATAGGCTCTTGGCACCCTTAGAAAGGAAGCACAATTTCCTTTTGCAGCTCTATACAACCACGCTGAAAGACCAATTGCCTAGGAAGCTTTACAAATGAATTACGTTATAGCTTCATTACCTGATCTACAGCACAGTTTCAAGGGGAGATCGTATTAAAAACACTAATGTAAAACATTCGGCTTTTGGGAACGTAAGATGCAGTAAAATCAAATTCTGTCTTCTGAAAATGTGTTTTATTTGCAGAATTAGAAATGAAAATTTACTGCAACAACTCAACAAACACAAAATCTGGCAAAGCAACGCCATTCTGTACATGAGACAATGGGCAGCTCCGCATTGCTCCACCAACCCTCTCCAAGGATGAGCTAACACCTTTTCTGCAACAATTCCCAGAGGAGCAGGCTGAAGTCTTGCCTGAATGGTGCTACGTGGTTCTGCCAACCTCCAAACTCAGGGAGTTTACCGTCCTCATTTTGTGTCTTTATCCTGTGCTGTAGTTACGATTTCAAGCTTTCTGTTGGAATTTTGGAGGAAAAAAAAGGTGAGCTGAGATAAATTTTTTAGTTTTAAGACTGCATTCTTGGCTGGGCTGCCCTCAAATGGAAGGTACGATACAAGCTGCACAGTGACTCAAGGTTAACAGTAAAATGGTGCAAAGTGACAATATTGCACTCTTTAATTAGATCTTCTAGAACTACGACATCAACAGTAGGAATTTCAGCTTCTGAAGTGACTTGTGTGGGTAATACCATTGTAAAGAAATACCAAAAGAATAGCTTAGTAAGCTGCCTCAGACTAGCAAACAGCTAGCAGCTTAGACCATCAGGCCTTGTATTTCTCTATCCAATAAATCTCCCAGAATATTTGATGTTGTATTTCTGCCAGCCTTTTACATTCCTGCATAGTAAACATACAGTGAGTTATTTTTCCCCTATGCCTTTCGTTATGCTAAGGATATGAAAGTATTTTGAAATACAAATTCGTAATGAGCAGCACCAACACAGATACAACTCTTGCCTGTGTCTGTAGAGCATCCCTGACTCAAGCAAAGGTAACACTTGAGGAGGAAATACTAGTGGTGTTTTCATTTATCTCATGCATAGTAACAACTGGAAACAAGAGAGAAAAAACTTATTATTGACACAACCCTAATCCCAGTTTAAGTCAAACTCTACGTGATTTAAAATCAATCAGTTCCAGATACTTTGCTTTTAAGGCTTTTCAACGGTCTGGCTCAGGAACTCTCTGGACCTCTAATTGACATTTCCTTACAATTTAGAGAGTTTTCCATCAAAAGCAGATGTTGCACACTGTAGAAGAACAGAAAATGTAATTACAAATTATTAGGAGAAACTCCCAACAAAGAGTAGAACAGCTGCTACAACACTTTGGAAAGTATTCAATTTATCAACGTGGTGTGCAGAAAAAAATCTGTCCTTGAAATTCACTGAGATCACAGATCTGTGATATGTATTCACAAAACATTTTGTGACTTGACCTCTTATGAAGGCTATCACACAAAGAATGTAGGCAAGGGTCAGAAGTTACAATGTGCTCAGTATTGCACTTTCAACTTCCCGTCTGAACCCATTTATCAGGACTGCTAAGGGTGACTCCAGCTGTCTCATAGAAATGGCTGTCACAGAGCAGCTGAAGACAAAGCTAAGGGTGTCCATATGGAAACTGAAATGCAGTAAATTGGGCGTAATGAAAAACTGCCTTTGATCGCATGCTGTAACTTAGTAGTACATGTTGTTTTACAATGCACACAATATAAAAGTCAGTGTAATCAAAACTGCAAACGTGGCTGCCGTGTTCCAAATGAGAAATTCTAAGCAATCACCATCAAATAGAAGAATATGAGTACATTATCATGCTTGAGTATTTGAATCTATGTTATTTAATACTTCTATCTGTGAGTCAGAAGAAAAGCAGAAAACTGCTGATAACATTTTCAGATGATGAAGTTGCAAAAGAAGAGGATAACGAAGGGACTAGGTTACTGATAAAGAGCCACTTGAGTCATAGGGCAAGCAAGACGTAAGCAAACAATGAACTGCTGCACAGCAAATGAAACTCTGAGCACTGAGACATTCACAGGAGAGGAACAATTCTGCTAAGGACATGTATGCTTGCACAGACTACCAGCAGTGGGAGACCTCACAGACCAGAATGATCCTAGATTGGAGCAGAGAAGAGCAAAGATCTGGCACAGCACTAACATGACCGCTATCCAAGCTCCAAGTCATTCCTAAGCAAAGCATGCACAAAGTTCAGAGCAGAGTCACGAGGATGATGGAAAAGATACCTTGCAATGAAAAAATGTCAAGGTCAGAACCTTCACCATGAAAAGAAAACAAGAAAGAAAAAAACACCAGAGAAGGCTGAGAGGTGATTTCACCACAACACATAAGAATTAACACATGAAAGCTTACATGGGAGAAAAATGTCTGTATAATGCATTATTCAAGGGTGAGAAAGAATACAGAAGTGACTTGGGACTGCTGTAATGCAAATTTTTGCCCCAAGGCAGGATCAGCCATGTGTTTATCACTAGCAACAACAAAATCGTTAAGTACAATCTATTTTGTTGCTTTGCTGCTCCTACAATTCAAGCATTTTCCAGACATCTAATCTAGAACTCTGTAGGTGCAATTTAAAACCACCACTTCTGATATCACTACATTTAAAGATCAGTATATTCCCTTTGTCTTTATATAATATTCAAAACTTACCACTGTTTCCACCTTCCCAGTCATCTCTCTATTTTCTTTCTCTGCCCTTTCAGACTTTCCACAAAAGTTATTTTTTTCTCTCTTTTCTTTTACTTTCTTTTGGACACTGAGTAATCGACATCTTTCTTAATTTACTCCAAAACTGGTAATTTAATATACAGCACAAAAGTGAGCACAGAAAACAAAATGACAGTAGAAAGCATAATTTAAGCATTACACTTGAACCCACTGACTCTCAGTTCGCACTTAACTAGATTTCAAGTACTGACTTCTATTCAGAGAACATTGTATCACCAGCTAAATGAAAGCTAAAACGTCTACTATGTGAAGAATGCAGGAAATCTGTGGAAATAAATTCTAAATCAGTTAATCTTAAAAACTGGAGAAACTCACTATGGAGCAATGCTTTCTAAAACAAAAAAAAAAAAAAAACCACAACCAAAACAACCCACAAAACCAACAGCACCAAACCTCCAACCGCCTAGACCGTACAAAGGTCAAACTGCATGTTAGATTTGTGCTTAGCCTTCCAGTTAAAAAGCTTAGCCACAGTTAAAAAACATCATTACACAGTCAGATCATTAAAAAAAATTAGTATGAAAAAAGAAAAACGATGTAGGAGGGAGTACAGCACCATGTGGCCATTCACAAAATGTGTACTTTACAAGGCGGACCTCACATGGTGGTAGAAAGTGTTTCATGACGTGTTAGCAAAAAATACAGATTATAATGAACACACATAAAGACACAGTGTTAAGGCTGGGCACATAGGTTTAGCTGACATTTCCCTACTTTTAAGGGCTTACCTAGAGGGTAGTAACTTTTTTTCTTAACATACTTTTAATGATATTTCCTAGGTGTGTACGTTTTTTCTTCAAGGAGAAAAAAAGAGTCAACAACATGAAACTACTTTAGCAGATAAACTTAGGCTGCAATCATTGTTTCAAAATGTTGTGTTAAGGAGGCATTTGAAGAGCCCAATCCCCCCCAGCAAGGGAGTTGTACAGAATCAGTGCAAGTTGACTGAAGTACTGAAGGTCATACAAAGTATACTTCAGTTTGTCCTTGAAGGGATGCAACCATTCTGCATCTTCTAAGACCAGCTCCATGCATGTGCCCAGCACACTTTTTTCAAAAGCAAGTTGTGCATAGTTAAAGCACGTAATAGGCAAGTTCTGCAAACACCTGCATTCTGCGTGGTATTTTTGCTCCTGAGAAATGGAGAAACAAGAATTCTCAAGTTGTTCATAAACGTGAGGGTTGTGACAAATGTTTCGTGGTTTTTATTGACCTCTCACCAGTCTATAAGAAACTTAAAAATGAAATTCTGTTTCCAAATCAACGAACCAGAGACACATGTACAGGTTAAATCATGCCAAAACAAGACAACTCAGTTTTAAAAAATAGCAGATGTATCACACAACCCTTTCAAATGATGAACAATCTAGCATGCAAGGCTTTCAAATACCAAGCTTCCAGTACAAAGTGCTCCTGCTTTAAACATGCAGCTGATTCCCATGACATACAGGCAAGTTAATTTTTCAAGGTTTGCCTTCTTTTTGTTTGCTGGCTACATATACGTTTCATAGAACCCATGAACAGGGAACGCTGTAATGTCAAAGTGCTGTGTTAAGCTGCCATTTTTAGAGCTGCTTCTGTATCAGAAGACACATGCAACTGGTGAAAAACAGAACAAAAAAAACCACAAATAAACCCTGAACAATACTCAGAAATTAATTACAGTTTTGGGTTTATTCAAAGTGAATCTCTGCCTGCCTTTATCTGCCTTCATACAGCATACGATATACTGCTATTCATAATGCAGAACTCTGGTACAGATTGAAGAAAAGTCTAAATTCATCAGCATCACTGCATGTGACTGTGTCTGTCCCTACAGCAGATTCATTTTTACCAGTTAGTGTTGGCCACCGCATCTGTTTAAAAAAGTGATATAAAGTCAGTAATGCTGATAAGGACTGTTTACCAAAAACAATTTTACAAGAAAAACAAGGACTTCGCACATTAGCTCAACTAATGAATAACAGAAAACCAGAAATATTTCTTATATTGATGACGGTGACTAAAAGCAAGTACCCTCAGGAGCAGAAGACTTAAGAGATCTTCCTTTCCACAGCTTGCCCCCACCTCCCTCATGCACCAAGCAGGAAAGACAACAGAGCTGGGGCTGGCATCCAAGCAGTGGTGGCCACTGGCTATGGCTGATCAAAATGTCTGCGAGCTCAGTCTGGCTTGGCTTTCCCATCAGCAGGGGCATCTGAAGAAATGCAGTTGTCTCTGAGTCCTCTACTGACCTTCCAAATTTTACTAGAAACTGGTCAGCAGGTTGAGAAATTATTCAGGAAACAGGCATTGGGGAGAAACCGGAAAGATAGGCACAACAGTTGGAACTGTTGTATGAGTCTTAGTTCCTCAGAAAATTATGCTAAAAGGAACGCATTGCCCCCTTTTCTCAAGCACATGTACCCAGATACTAAACACACATGCAGCAGTTATTACACTGCAACTGAAAGAAAGAACAGGGAAGCAGCTCAGCAGCGCCGAGAATGTGTCCTGTTGCTGAGCGTTAATTCATTCAGGCTTCAAACAAATAAGATATACTGAACTGAAACCTAAGAGCTAATTAAAATGTGAGATTAAATTGAGTTCATGCTTTAACTCTTTGCATCTCTTTACCACATCACAAGAAATTTTAAAGGAGGTATTCCCCAGTGGTCTACGACTCCTGCAGAAAGTAAAGAATTAATTGCTTCAGTGAAACCTAAAAAAGCCCGTCTCTCTCTCTGGGTGGTCTTTTCAACGCTTCTCCTACCTATGACTTTATCCTGACCTAATCAGCCAGCCTTTATGCAAGCAAAAGTCACAGACAAAGCACAGTTTTAGATTTTTACCACATTCCCACATAATGTTCATTCACCCTGAGATGGGAAGGTGCAGGCAAGTTTCCAGCTCTCCCTGAACTGGGGGCTGTAAGTGCATGCACTGAAGATCCAAGCACGCTTATTGCAACTAAGTGTTAGAGGGAGGAAAGCTGCCCTACCACATCCAGATTGGGAGTTGTACAATTCTCCTGAACCCTGAATGATCCTGACTCATTCTGTACCATAGCTTGGCCTCGTTGCCCCTATACGCATTCCTGCAAATGTTCTGCTTCTCTGACACTTGGAGCACACTTCAAGGACATTGAATGTTTGCCCAAAGACTATAATAGCTATTTAATTAATCAGGAGATTTTACTAAGAGTTCAAGTGAGGCTTTTCCACAAACTTGAAGCTTCTTCCTGCCTGATTTTTCTCAGCCTAAAAAATAGACCATGGGCATCTATGATGAAGCACAGTGAGCAACCTGCAGCTATCATGAAATAGCTTTCTGTGCTTCTCCAAGCTATTCCAGTTCTTTAAAGCTTCTGCAGCCTAACACTATGCTATTTGCGTCTTCTACTAACACTTGCAATCTCAGCAAAAGCAGCAGTGACATATAAACCTGTTCCTTTCTCTAGCATAGATGTTCTCAAGTATTTTCTTGTGATTAACATTTTGGAAGCTTTCTACAACAATATTAATATAGAAAATTGAATTCAGAGACATAGAAAACTTTATGAAAGATACCACAGAAGGACCCACTATTTTAAAATCATGTAATATTCTGAGTTTGAAGGGATCCACTAGGATCATCAAGTCCAACCCCTGGCTCCACCCCAAATCAAATCCTGTGTCTGAGAGTGCTGCCAAAATGCTCCTTGAACTCCATGAACTTGGGACCATGCCCACCAGCCTTTGGTGCAGAACCTTTCCCTAACCCCAACCTGACCCTCCCCTTTCACCAGAGAGCAGAGCTCAGCGCTGTCTCTCTGCTCCCTGTGAGGAGCTGCAGCTGCCATAAGGCCTCCACTCAGCTCCCTCTGCTCTCGGCTGAACCAACCCAGGGACCTCAGCTGCTCCTCATAAGTCTTGCCCTCCAGACCCCTCACCATCTCTGTAGCCCTCCTTTCGGTACTTTGTAAAGTTTTATGTCCTTACATTGAGGTGATCAAACCTGCATCCAGTGCTTGAGGTGAAGCTGCATACACAGAGCAGAACAGGACAACCCCTTCCCTCACCTGGTAGCAGCACTGGGCCTGACACACCCCAGGGTACAGTTGGCCCTTCTGGCTGCCAGGGCTCACTGCTGGCTCATATTCAACTTGCCTTCAGCCAGAACCCCCAGATCCCTTTCTGCTTTCTAGCCTCTTCCTCCAGTTTGTACATAGACACAGGTCTTCCCTGTCCGAAGTACAGAATCTCCAGCATTTGCTGTTTCTAAATTTCATGTGGTTGGTGACTGTCCAGCCTTCTAATTTGTCAAGATCTCTGCAAGTCCTCTCTACCCTCAAGGGAGTCAACAGGTCTTTCCAATTCAGTGTTGTTCACAAACTATTTGGTATAACTTTGAGTATTTCATCCAAGTTTTGAGGACATTAAAAAGAACTGGTCCTAAAATGGAGCGCTGCAGAACTCCTCTAGTGACAGTCTGGTCATTTACTGTAACCCTGTGGATCTGACCCATCAGCCAACTGTACACCCATCTCATTATGTTTCTGCCTAGCAGTACACAGGATGTTTTCTCCAGAAGGATACTGTGAGAAACAGTGTTGAAAGCTTCTCTGAGCTTCAAAAAGATTACATTAACCGGCTTCCTTTGGCCAACTAGATGGGTAAATTTGTAACACTTGTGCCCTCTTGCTTTTTCCTTGAATAACACATTTAATAATAAGGACCACTTCCACAGAGCGACAGTGTCATAAATAGTGACCAGAAAGGAATCTAGAAAACAACATTTTTCTAACCCTAACCCTAAGAGGCCAGATTACTCTGGTGAAAATGTAATTTTAGAGAGTGTAAACATGAGAGCTGCAAATAAATATTTGTTTTTATTTATTAATTTTTCTTGATTGTTTACTTGCTTTTCCTATCTGTTTAGGGTATGATTATTCCTTTTCCCATAGCGCATACATATTAGTAAAGTTTATACTAGTTTGGAATACAGACCTGACCATTTACATTCCATGAAGACTATGGAGATACTGAAGAAATTTCAGAGAAGAATACAGAAGTATTAAATGGATGAGGAAAGCACCCAACTGCAAGAGAATTAAGAGCTGCTGTTATAAAAAGGAAGACTGAAAGATGTTTGGAGACAGCAGTGGCAGCAGCGGATAGATGCACGGTGAGAATCATCAGAGAACGGAAAACATTTAATTGAATGAGAATCTAAATCCCTCTGGCAAAACACAGAGGAATTCAAATTATTGTGACTAATTTCCAATGTAACTCTAAAGCTGACAGATAACTGGAACAAAGTACCAAAGGAAGTGGTAGAGTCAGTGTAATTAGAAGCCTTCAAACAGCTTGCATGTTTTTATGGAAGACTTCTGAGAAATATACCCTTTTTCCAATCAAGAGCAAGAAAACATGCTGAGCTAGCCTCCACAACAACAGCCAGGATAAAAAAAAAAAGGATAAAAACATTTATTTCTATAGAACATTTAAAAGTGGGGTTATCAGAAGAAAGCCAGATATGAATAGGTCAGTCCAACATTTAAGGTTACCTGAATAGGATGATGATTATGGAGCCACAATGAAAAGTCTCATTCAGGAATCATATGCAAAGAATTCAATAAACAACATCATCCTCCCCAAAGCAATGGTCCTGAAACAGTCTGGATGGAACATAGGGATGTCTCCTAAAGCTAGCCCTATCTGCACAGGGTAGACTGGAAACACAAGCTGTGAAACACTGTGAACTAAGTTTTTCCTTAACTGGTCTATGAGAAGTGTCACACAGAAATTCCCTCATATCAGCGAACAGCAGAAAACACACTTTTTTTTATCTTTCTGTTTGAAGCTGCAACCTATTAGATTTATGTCAGTAAAAGTTAATGTTTCTGATTTAATGCATTCTGTTAAGATTTAATATTTTGTCTGCCTCTTCGTACTACTTTGAACTGGGGAAAAATAATACCAAACTAAAGAAAGACCAGAACACAGGAAAGTAAGTGAAGATTCAGTGACTGCAGCTGAATGAGCACACACTCTTTAAACTGCTCTTCAAAGAGAGAAGGAAATGTTCCTGGCAAGCACTATAGTTTTGCAATTTCAGAATTGTATTCAGCAGTGCCTCTGAAACATGCATGTGCTCAATTTCATCAGTGACCTAAGCCTTAGTTCCCTTCCGCAGGAGATTTTTTTTCTGGAAAGAAGTTATAGGCAATATAGGCCTTTTTTTTTCTTCCCTCCAGTTGGAAACAATCTAAATAGCATAAGTGAATGACATGTTTTCTGAATATTCAGAGAGCTTTAAGTGCTGACAAGTTTATAAGCAGGTGCAGGTTGCAAAAGAGGAAAATCCAAATGATTTGTGAATGCTGTTATTCACATCACGGACATTAAAGAAAAAGCAAGTTTATTTTTCTTACTACTGTTTGGGAAGCTGAGAGGCATCAAAAACTGGAGGCAAAGCAGATTTCTGTTCTGCAGGACTCTGCTTATGTTTTACCTCCTTCTCTAATACCCAACTATATGATCTAAACTGTTTACAGCAATCCCTATGGATTCTGAAGGACGTTTTTTTTTAAAAAAAAAAAAGGAATGACCTTGAAACTTACTGAAGAGTGGTGAAGATAACTTGCCTCTACCTGCTATCTGTCTGCTTGGCAAGCACAGAAGCACAGGCAGAAGGAGAATAAAGTGTTCTCTGTCCCTTTCTTCAAATAAAACCCTAAGTTCCAAAGGTATAAAATACAAAATGAGAAGCAGGTTTGGTTGCTGGACTAATGTCTAGGATGGCTGCCCATGAAAAACTTTGTTATTTCCCAGCATGGTTCTGCTACAAGGCCTTGAAGAAAGTGTTGTCCCTTTCCTTGTGAAGTGGGCCTCTTTAATCTTTAAGCTGTGTTATCTTGTACTTTTTGCCCAACAGAGTTATGTATGCCCCACTCCTGAAGTGTCCAAGGCCAGGTTGAATGGGAAACTGGGCAAGCTGATCTAGTCAGTGGCAACCCTACCCATGGCAGGGGAGTTAGAACTGGATGGTCTTTAAGGTCGCTTCCAACCCAAGTTATTCTGGGGTTCTATGATTCTGTTCCACTCTCCACTATACTGGCTTCTCACTAACATTTGTTGCATAAGGTCTTGAGTTGACAGTCACAAAACACCACACTGATACTTTGATGCTGTTTATTTTAATTTTTATGGTATCACTTGGCTTTTATGTTGACATCACAATTAGATGTAACACCACCAATAAATTTTGAACCTAGACTAAAACTCTCACAAATATTCAGTTTATCAGAAAACACTACAAAATGCTAAACCAAAATTAAGCAATGTTGATGAACCTTAATGGTATTTCATTTAAATGACTAATCAGTCTCTTCATACCAGAGAGCTACTAATTAAAACAAATCTCTCAATGAAAGGAAAAATACATTCTTCAGGTTTGCAAGTAACAACCAAAAGGAAACTGCAAATGTTTTTATACATTTCATGTAGTTCTATATATTGTCACAAATCTGTATTGGAAGAAAAAGTGTAGACAGATTTAATCTTATGGATACACAACAAAAGAAACACGTTACCTGCATGACAAGGACGCATCATATTTATAGGAAATGGAATCATAGGAGGAGCAAGAGGTAAACATTCATGTTTTTCTCATATATCTTATGCTATGTACCATCTGTGCAAAATCAGTTTCATTCAGGAACTTCCCTTTGACCCTCAGGCATATTACTTGTTTGATCCTGCATTTCAGCTGGGAGAAGAGATTATTTACCAAAGATGTGAAGTCCTATTCTAATGAGTTTTATAATTTAAAAATAATGTAAATAGAATTGTTGCAGAATCAAACTAGAGAAGGTCAAAATTCTGTTTAACTCTTCAGGTTTTCATGCAATGAAATCACGCCCATATTCAGTTACAGGCAAGATGAACTTTCAATTCCTCAAAATAGAGTATTTTCTGAAAAAACACCTCCCTTACTACATTCTCCACCCATGCCTGAAGCCATACGCTCAAAGCAGATGCACTAACATTACTGCATAAGCAAAACACTGGGAAGCTAGGCAAGCTCCTGCAAAGACCTCTAGAAAATTCACACTTCTGCAGAAATTCTTTTATCTAAACACCAGGAATCCAAATCAGTAGCACAGATGGCACAGATCCTGAATATAATTTTAAAATTAAATTTAAAGCCTGGGCAATAATCATCTGCAGTCAGCTTTAACCTCTGTACGCTGGCTAAATGCTAACTGGCACAACTCATTCACATCCTTCCAAAAACTCCTTAGAAGTTTCATCCAAACCTATTTTTCTTCACATTCTATGCTATAAATGCCTCTAGAGTCTTACTAATGTATTTTAATAGCTGCTACTTTTTATTACAGAAAAGATTACACTCTCTTGGTTAAATAAAAGCCCAGGTACAAAAAATAATCAACTTAGCGGAGTTTTCATTCATAGACTAGCACACAACATTCAGGAAAGTCTGTTGCCACTTTTAAAACACTAATGCACAGCTCAAAGACCCAAGTTGCCACCTCATACATGTTGACTGGAAATGTTATAAACCAAGGTAATCCTGGTGGTAAAAGCATGCAACAGCTGTCTGGATTTTCAAAAACATACTGTACATAACTATTTGTTAGCAAAGAGACAGCAGGAAAAATCCCCTCTAAATGCAACTTTCATTGCCAGAAAATAGAAAACGTCTATTGTATTGTTCATATTTTAAAAAGAAGGGAATATATTCTCTGTATTACTACCAATGAAAAATATTTTTAAATGAAAAAATGCCTTACCTTGAGAAGTTGAGGAAATGAACATGTCTAGTGAATAAATAGGGCTGCTCAGCAGTGCTTATGTTTTTGATCAATTCCATCTAAAAAGAATTAACAAATCAAATTATCCATGTTATTGCAAGGCGTATCTGGAGACAAATGTAACTATCAAACAACATACAGTGGTTTAATTTTCAAGTCAGCATTACTCAGGTACTCCTTCTCCACTATCCCTCCCAAACACTGTTACCAAGATAGCACTATTACTATTTCACGCCTAAGCAAAAAGGTTAAAGATGCAAAAACCATTATGCCATCACAGAGCTAACATACTTCCAAAAGTGGGTATCAATTTAAAGGAAGGCATAAACTAAAGGAAAAATCTAAATTCTGCACCAGAACTTTGCAAGCAGCAGCTGTCTTCTGAAGACACTGGCTTTATCAGATAGAATGCCAAAATGAAAAATGTCTGAAAATGCAACAGAAAGTATGAACTGAATCAATTTGGGACAGAAGAGCATGGCAGAAAATTATGTCCAGACCATACAAATATTGAGCTACCTCTAAGAGACATCAATCATTATTTTATTTTATTTTTTTGTTTTTCTGTTTTCATATTCTGACATTTTGCCACGATTTTTACACTGTGTGTTACACTTTGTTGCTTCTTAACCATCTTGCATTCTCCCTTTTTTCCCTAGGACACACATCCTGTCTTTGTCATTCAGACAAGACAAGGCATAGACATTTAATTCCTGGAACCAAACAAAAAAGTGTACATACAAATATGCTCTTCTCTACCTTCCTCTGCCTTCAACAACTGTATATACTTGTGTGTACAACAAGCACCAAAACAAACCATTCATTCATCTTCTCAGGATGGGCCTTTCCCTGTCAAATGAGTTTGAGTATACAAAGCTTTATGCCTGAGAAAGTTTGTAAACCCAAAGAAATGGAACAAAAACAAGAGGTGACCAAAAGAAATAAGAGTATGAATAGAAAAGAGAAACAAGAAAACAAAGAGAAAACACATGAGTAAAAAAAATATATAATAATACAGCAAGAAGGGAATAGGCTTTAGTTGGTCATATCCAGACTCTCGATTGCTCAATCGAAGTACAAATAACTCTTCACAAAGCTCCGTCTGTACAATAAAAATGCAGCGTACAAGAAATTCAGCAACCTCAAGAGCAGAACTTGCCCAGCCCCCACCCAGTTAGAAAGCCCACGACACCTTCTAATAATGATCACACTGAGTTTATACTGTTAATGTTCTCAGAAGACAAGGGCTTTCCTAGCAAACCAAATAAACTGACATTTAGTTAGGGCTGGTAACTCTCTCTGCCAAAAAATCGTATTTGTCTGCCTTGCTTTCAGAATGAAACAGAGGAGACAGATACTCTAGAGGCTGGATATCAGATGTCTCACTTGGTTTCTTTTTTTGCGTGTTTGTTTTCATCCAGCCAAGTTACAGGAGAACTGAAACTCTCAGAACTGTATGAAGTTTTATGACGTATGGGTATTTTCTCTGCTATTTTGTCTGTATGAATGAATGGCAAAATGAAGATAATTCATATGGGATAAAAAAACTCAACTCACTATTGTCACCACTTTAATTCCATCTTGGAATAAACAAAGAATAATCATTATAGCATAAATACAGAGATGTAAAGATTATTACCTGTTCAATGCAGGGGAGTCGGACTAGATGACCTTTAAAGGTCCCTTCCAACTCTAAGGATTCTACGATTCCATGATTATAAATATAAGAAGTAGTTACCTTGAGTTTAAATACACGGGTCACTTTAAAATAGTAACAAGAGACAAATTGGAGGGGTACATGTGAGTACCACAGGAGCATCCCTTGCTCACCCTGCGGCAGGTACCAACTGGCCAGCACTCACTGAAATGACATAGCACTTCTCATTGCGCTTCACCTCATGCGGCAGGCTTGAGTCAGTCTGCTGCTGGACTAGTAGAGGACTTCTGCATCAGGAGCAAAGGCACTCTGCAAAGATGCTGGACAGCATCTGGCTGCCTGGCGGTTTTTTTGTTTTTCTTTTTTTAAAGTTCTTGCTACCAAACTCAATCTCTTGTGCTATAATAATAATTTACTGTAAAGCAGATGCGGAATTCTGTTTTGACTTGAAGTACCTTCATATTTAGACACTTAATGTTCAACAGGACTTGTGTACAGATGTGGATAAAGCTACAATATGCATATGAACAAACAAGCACAAAACATTCTCTTAAAAACCCTGCCAAAAGAGTAAGTAAGGCTCAAAAGACAACGCACAGATGTCAGGAGGGAAAAATAAATAACTGTAATGGCTCGTGGCCACATGCAAATTGTGGCCATATTTCCCAAGGGCTCCTCTCTCTCTGATCCCACTTGTGCTGGGATTTCAGCTTAATGAGCCAAATGTACTGCTCAGGAATACAAAGGAATCAGCCCTCTCTTTTTAAGGTGATGCAAAAAGACATAAAAAATCTTCCAGTGTCTCCCAGAAGAGGGCCTCTAGTATTTCTCTTCTACAAGAAGACTGGTGGACCCATGGATGACACACGGAGAGAATGAGTAGTGATCGAGACCCCCAGCGAGCGAGTACCTCTGAATGGAATGGCAATGATGGAAGGGAAGAGAGAGAAGTACCATCTGGCAGATGGTCTTAAACCACCCTAAATGCTGCTTTGCTCCCTAGCATAACATCTTTCTACCACTGTGACACCTCCTTTAAGCTTTCATTCTACTTTTTTTTCTCCAAAATTCAATTTCTGCATTCACCTTTAAACAGGACCTTTAAAAAAGACCAGATCTTCAAACATAGGCAACTCTATAAACTGCAAACCATTTTTGAATCCTAACGTCCACCTGAGCAAGAAAACCAAGAGGCCATACTCCCAGGACAAAAAGCTTTTTCCTTAGACTACTGTTACACACTATCATTTTAGGATCTCAACTGGCCAACTTAATCAAGTCATCATGCTTAGCATCAGAAGTGTTATTTACATTTGGTCATTGCTGCGTTGCAAATAACAATCCAGCAGATGGCACAATGAAATGACTTGGAGAGAGACTGCAAGGAGCCCTGCCCAAAAGGAAAGAAACATGGAGGATGGCTTTGTTCCAGCCACAGCATCACTCCTACATCAAAACTCAACTCAGGCTTGCAAGACAGGACATCTCTCTCTCTTCCATAAACACCTATTCTCCACCATTGGCCTGCTCAGAGCAGTCCTATTTAGTTCAAGATTTGTAATAGGTAAATTCAACTGGGAACAAAAAGAAATAATCATATGATTATCTTGCCTAGAGAACAGAAAAAACATTCCTACTCTCTCAAGCTGCTGTGTTTCATTGGGAGATAATCTGTGGTCAAAATGTACAAAGATGATAGGATATGTGATTTTCCAAGTCAGATCGGATGGATGACACTATGGTTTCCACTAACTAATACAAATAGGATAAAAGATTACCTGAATCTGATCCTCTTTTGAGTTATTTACCTTCTTCTATACAAGCTACCGTCTCTCCTGAAGGCATGTAGGATCCAGGAGGCACAAGTATCTACAGGTACTTGGTATATCACTTTCATCTTGGTATTACTTCATTTCCATAAACAATTCAGAGCTCACAGGAATGAGACCCAATCTTCATTTTAACTCTCGGAGATTTGGAATTGTTTCAAAAAATTCTTAAACTCCCCAAGCTGCTTAGGACCAATTTTCTATCTTTAAAAGCACTTAAGAAAAAATAGCAATGGACTTTTAGTGTGTTAAACCTGAACTATGAATAAAGCTGGCTGCCCGTCCAAAGGATGTGTAGTAGAGGGAAATGATGCAATCATTTCAGTAACTGCTATCAGTTACTCCCATATGTATCAGTATTTGCATATCTGGAAACATACTAATTTTTCCTTCTCTGAATCCAAAAACTGGGGACAGGGGTAGTTAGAGGAGGGGAAGAATTCATTTTGCATTGGTACATCTGTCACTTAAAAGCCACACCAATTAGGTTGTCTTTGTATACATAAATACTACACATAAGTTCTGTAATTGGAAGTTTCCAATTGTTAATTGAAAACATTACAGTAAATGGTAAGGCAAAAATTAACTCATCTTTTCCCAGGAGCTTCTCCCTTATGCCCATGGATGTTCAATAGCTGCACTCCTAATTGCTGGCAGGCAGATGTAATTTGGGAAGATTTCTTACTAAGAAGGCTGGAAAAGGCACCCAGCATACAGATTTCAGTTACATGTAATCTCCATAGTCATTAAGAACACCTACGTACTTAACTTTATTTAACAATAGCAGACTGCACAAGCTAAATATTTACAGAAAAATCTTGGCTGGACCAGAGCTCTAACCAAACATAGGATAGACAAATGACAGGAGGAAGAGAGTAATAACATCTCGAGCAAGTAGCCCATGCTCATGCTGGGAGCCTACAGCCCAGCCCATTTCCTCTTTTCTCTCATTCCAATGCCTGGAACCCGAGACCATTTATTCTCTTAATTGCTTCTTACACCACATTAAAGATGGGAGAAAGACCAACAATGCATATGCCGTCCCCCATACCCCCCCCAGTGAGCAATACAGGCAGGCTGGTAACAACGGATAAGGAGGCGGCTAAGGTACTGTCATGGTTTTATGATTTTTGGTTATCAGTATTCCACATCACAACATCATGTAGTGCACTGGGAGTTAAAGTGTTCTGGGTAGCTGTCCCAGAAGAGAAGAAGAACTACGTTCCCCAGAAGCCTGTTCGCTGAACCAGCTCGTAAACCGTCGACAGGTACTCAACAACTTTTTTGCCTCAGTCTTCACTGGCAACTGTTCTTCACATCCCTCTCAAGTGAATGAAGAAGCTGGGGGACTGGGGAAACAATGTCCGTGACAATCTGGTTTGAAACCACCTGAGGAACCTTAATAGCCATGAGTCTATGGGTCCTGATGAGGTGCATCCCAGATTCCTGAGGGGACTGGCTGATGTAGTCAACAAGCCACTTTCAATAATATTTGTAAAGTCATGGCAGTCAGGTGAAGTCCCTGGGAAAAAGGCAACGTCACACTGATTTTTAAGAAGGGTAGAAAGGACAACATAGGCAACTACTGACCTGTCAGCCTCACCTCTGTGCTAGGGAAGGTCATGGAACAGATCTTCCTGGAAGCTATGATAAGGCGCATAAAAGAGAAGGAGGTGATACAGAACAACCAGCATGGCTTCACCAAGGGCAAATCCTGCTTGAACAACATAGTGGCCTTTTATGATGGCGTCACTGTATCAATGAACAAGGAAAGACCCACTATCTGGACTTTGGTAAGGCCTTTCACACAGGTCCTATAACATCCTTCTCTCCAAACTGGAAAGATATGCTCTTGATGAGTGCATTGTTCAGTGGACAAGAAACTGGTTGCTAAGTTGTACCCAGAGAGTAGTGGTTAATGTATCAACACCCAGATGGAAATCAGAGACAAACGGTATCCCTCATGGGTCAGTACTGGGATCAATGCTCTTCAACATCTTCATCAATGACCTCAATGGTGGGATTGAGTGCACTCTCAGCAAGTTTGTGGATGACACTAAGCTGTGTGGTGTGGCTGACACACCCAAGGGACGGGATGCCATCCAGAGAGATCTAGGCAGGCTTGAGAAGAATCTCATGAGTTTCAATAAAGCCAAGTGCAAGGCCTTGTACATGGGTCATGGCAACTCCCACTATCGGTACAAGCTAGAGGACGAAAGGATGGAGCACAGCCCTGCTGAAAAAGACTTGAGAGTACTGGTGGATGGTAAGCTGGACATGAGCCAGCAATGTGTCTTTGCAGCCCAGAAGGTCAACCGTATCTTAGGCTGCATCAAAAGAAATGAGGCCAGCAGGTCAAGGGAGGTGATCCTGCCCCTCTACTCTGCGCTGGTGAGGCCTCACCTGAAGTACTACATCCCGATGTGCAGTCCTCAGTACAGGAGAGACATGGACCTGCTAGAGTGCATCCAGAGGAGGGCTGCAAAAATGATCCAAGGGATGGAATACCTCTCCTACGAGGACAGGCTGAGAGAGCTGGGGCTGTTCAGCCTGGAGAAGAGAAGGCCCCAGGGAGACCTGATAGCATCCTTTCAATATCTAAAAAGGGGCTATAAAAAAGAAGGGGACAGACTCTTAGCAGCGTCTGTTGTGGTAGGACAGGAGGAAATGGTTTCAAACTAAAAGAGGGGAGATCTAGATTAAGTATAAGCAGAATTTTTTTTTATGATGAGAGTAGTGAATCATTAAAGCAGATTGCCCAGATGCTCCATTCTCAGAGTTGTCCACAGTAAGGCTGGATGGGGCTCTGATAAACCTTATCTAGTTGTAGATGTCCCTGTTCATTGCATGGCATTTGGACTAGATGCCTTTTAGATGCCCTTCCACCTCAAATGATTCTACGATTCTATTAAATTTAATACTTCGTTGTTCATATTCTACTCATAAAGAAATAAAAATACAACTGAAAATACTTTAAACGAGAGAAAAGCTAGTGTTGCCAGGCATGTAACCTGTGCTTTCCAGCAAAAGTACTCGTTACATTCAGAACCTATTGTAACTATGTAAATAAGCCATAAATCAAAATAAAGAGACTCAAGTTACTGCAGAGCGTAACAGAGAGTAAATCCTCAGCTCTGTAGCAATACTTACTCCACTATGTGTGTTCCTGGATATTTGCCATATGGCAACCAAACAGCTTCTGGAGTGCAAAAAATAATGCAACTGTTGCATTAAAATTCAGTCTGGGCTTCTTCAAATCCTGATATTTCAGACTACAGCAGGGAAGACTGTTTACATATGATCTTTCACTATGTTTAACATGTTTCTGCCTACCAGAGAAATGCAGCAGATTATAAGGGTGAAAGATTGTGGCTGTTGCTACCTCAGAGGTTTTTAGATTTTATGATCCTAATCTCCTAATCAGTAATGAATCAAAACAAAACTGAAACCACACAAAACACAAAAACAACCTTGCCAATAAAAATCCCCTATCCCATACCCAACAGTTAAGCAGAAATACTTAAAAGAAGAAAGAATAACACAAGACGGTTTGCCCCCTGACCCAATGGGATCATTCTGCAAACTCCCCAGGCTGCACATTGCTGACAGCACGGTACTAGCAGCAGCCCATATGCACACAAAGATGCTGTGGCAGCCGCAGCTCCAGGCTCTGTCTCTGCCGTCAGTCAATGCATAGGGCTGAGCAGGGTAGCAGGGGTGACACTGGCCTCCTCCACAGCCTTTTCGCTGGTGTGGCAGCCCTGGATTGCTAGTCCCCCAGCCACAAGTGCCCTGAAAAGGTAAGTGATCTGCTCACTGCCTGTGGAATCTTGATGGCAATACTGGAAGGAGGGAACTTGTGAACTGCAGTAGCAACATCTGCTCTCAAATTTTAAATCGGAACAAACTGTTATATCCAAAATAACAAACACTGAAACTTATGCTTATAAAAAGGCTACAGATAAATAACCCCTAACCACAGGACGTTGTCACTGGTAGGCCTACATCTGTATTTTGATCACTGCATGCGTCCTCTTGCGGTTTGCTAATCTTAGGAGTGACGCAGGCATTTTCTGCAGCGTTTACCTGAATCAGCAGATCAAAAGAACAGCTGGGGGCAATGTGAAACAGCCATGTGTAATGCATATGAATTAATCAGTACACTTTGGAGACTGAGTTTTTTTTTGAGTTACTTGCATCAATACCTATTGATGGCATTGACACTTGTAAGCACATGGTTACCCAAGATACAAATGAAATTAAATAATAAAATCTTTTGGTCTCAAAGCTGCAAAAAGGATGTCCTTTATAGTTTTAAGGGAATATGAGTTTAAGGGAACAGAAAAAAGGGGTATCTAGGTAGAGAGGTTTCACTTGTATTTGCTTTATATTGTACAGTAACATGAAAAAGGCAGATGAGTATGAGGCTGAGACAGGATCAAAGATGTGTTAGACTACAGCAACATGGTTTAGCATGGACCTGGATAAGAATTTTTTGAAGCAAGTGATAATTAAAAGTGGATTAGAAACTGCTGGCTTTTACTTCTGTGTATTCTGCTTAAGAGACCCAAGCTAGTTCTGCATATTCTGGCACGTCTATATAACAAATAGCTGTGCCCTGCAGATACACTAACACAGGTCCCAGAAGCTCTTAGCACCTAACTTCACTTGTAGTAACCCTTCTTACATCTCTGGGCTGACCTGGGCTAACTGCTACGTTGAGTACATTCAAGAGCTGGCGCAATGGAAGCTAGTTTTTCTTGTAACCCTCCACATTGTGTTGTTCTTGGCTCTACCATTCATTTCTCCCGCTAACTGAAGTCACTTTAAGGATGATGATTCCTGGCACGTTACTCAGGTCAAAGCAGTAATGCAGCTTTTCAGTGTGATTTCTGCTTGTATACGCCTTTGTTTCTCAGCTTCACAAATGCAGTAAGAGAACAGGCTCTAAGTTGAACAAGAGTAGCTTACCTGTTCGTTTTTGGTCAGTCTTGTTTTGTTATGAATGTCAGATGTTACCAGGTTGAATCCATGCTTCTCTGATAAAATTCTCAAAAGCAAAACCACAGTTCTACTCCCACACTTTCCAACTCTGTTGTAGACCACCTGGCTGGGGAAAGGAAGTACCTAAGTAAAGATTGAAAAATATGGAGTCAGTATATCGGTATTTTTGCTTCTTTGTATCTCAGAGAATATTTTGCCTGTAAGCCAACAGATATATAGAAGAGAATTTCTGGATTCTGCCCACATCAGAAGCATACACTTCCAGCAGCAAGCTATAAGCTCTTCAGAATAAAAAGCAAATCATTCAGGAGATGATAAACAGAATTTCCCCTTGTGACACAGTTTACAGTAACAGTGCAGATCAGTAGCCTCTCAAGAAACACTAAACCACTGCTGATGACTTCCAGTGAAGATGGTGATGAGCTTAAGCATACTGACTGCCTCCATACAAAGAACCGCAGTGAACTAGCACTGCAGTTTGGCAGCTCCAAGTGAAGTTGACCTAATGAAAGAAGAATGCTTGAGTTGCAAAACTTCAGTTTAAAAAAAAAAAAAAAGAAAAGCAGCAACCAATTGGAGAGAGCTAAAATTAATCGTTTCAATCTAAAATATAAACAAGAATCTTCTGAAGTCCTTAGAAAAGGAATCTGATGAATCTGACACTGGAGAGGCATGTACTTGTGCAACAAATAATGCCAGGGGCCACTGCTGGGCCTGAAGGACAAATGGCAAACTCTGGTCACATAGGTGATGTTCACTCAATGTCAAACCAGACTGGCCACATCTCACCTGTTTACTGGCAGTGGTCTCCAGCCCAAGCCGCTGCTGCAGCATGCTCTCCCTCCCTGTCTGGGACATTGTTAGTTGACTTGGGCTAAAACTATGCCTAGGATTTATCCAAATAATTTCACAGAACAGGCAGCTGCGATCGTAGGCCTGGCACTCCTCATGCACCTCGTGCAGGCCTCAGTGTTCTTTACAAATATCATCTCTCTGAAGCTGTAGACAAGGTTGGTTTTTTTTGGCTCCAAAACATTTCTTTTCCCAGTTAGTTCTCCAAAATTCCTACCATAGTTTAGCAACTGTTATTGTATGATATTTATTACTGCCTTTGAGGCAAAGAACAGATAGGCCAGGGGTGCAGGTGGGGTACTTGTGTGATTGTACTAGTATTTTTGTGAGGCACAACTATCAGAGCTTTTAATAATACCGAACTAGATGTTTTTAGGCAGCTTAAGTATTCTAGATGAGAAGTTCTTTGCAGATAAACAAAGCAACATGCCACTGACAGTGCGTTGTACATTTGACTAACGTTATCAAGTTTAGCATTTTAATCAAGGAGTTTTATTACCAGGTGTATTGAAGTTTAACGTAGAGCAATCACAGGAATAACAAGATCAACAACACACGAAGCAGTCTGGTTTGAACCCCAAATCACCCAGGGAAAGGTAATCATAGAATCACAGAATCACAAGGTTGGAAACAACCTCCAAGATCATCTAGTCCAACCATCCTCCCATTACCATTGCTACCACAAACTACTAAACCGTATCTCGTAGCTCCTCATCCAGATGCCTCTTGAACACTGCCAGGGACAGCGACTCCACCACCTCCCTGGGCAGGCCATTCCAGTGCCTGACCACTCCCTGAGAGAAAAAGTTTTTCCTCATGTCTAATCTAAACCTCCCCTGGTACAACTTGCAGCCATTTCCTCGGGTCCTGTTTGTTGCCTGGGAGAAGAGGCCAAACCCCTCCTCATCACAATCTCCCTTCAGGAAATTGTAGAGTGCAATGAGGTCTCCCCTGAGCCTTCTCTTCTCCAGACTAAACAATCCCAGCTCCCTCAGCCGCTCCTCATAAGATTTGTGCTCCAGACCCCTCACCAGTTTTCATGCCCATCTCTGGACATGGCTCTACAGTCACAACTCTCATGGAAGAAAGAATAGGATAACTGAGAGGTGAATGTGTTATCATGATTTGTGGACACAGAAAACAACAGGATACAATCATCACAACGTCCTTCATTACAGTAAGTCCAGTGATGAATTATGGTTACATGTCTGTCTGCACCTAATCTAAAATTGTACCAAAATTTAGAATTACCATCTTGAATACAGCCACCTGCAGGCTTGCCAAACTGAGATCTGACACAGATGAGTGAGTACCTGTCTCTGCTCCACAGAGTGAAGTCTCCTCTTAGCTATTACCTTTCTTAGCTATTACAGCCAGCAGAGAAAAGCCTGTCGATTACTTCTCCAAATGAATATTCAGAAATACCTTTTATTAACTGCCAGATTACAAACTGAAGAACATTAAGCCTGCTTTCATACATTTGCACCAGCTGTTTTCCACTTCTGGAAAATGTGGAAAATGTCTGTCTTGCCTTTGAGTCAAGAAAACCAATGTCATGATTGATGGACTCATCTTTTAAATATTGTATATCCTATCACAATTTAGATATGTTTCATGCAGAATTATTCATTGTTTTTTTTGCTACTAGTGTCTTAGTTATTTGTTTATATTCAGTCATGCCAGGTATAGTGCCAGCAGCATACCAATGCCTCTTCTCCTCTTCTGTCCTTGCTTTGCCCTCTCCACATCCCCTACAGATCTCTGTCACTAACCTAGGCACACCACAATTTTTTACAAAAGGCAAACAAGGCATCCTCTGCAGGCATGATCTGGCAGAAGTAGTTTTCTGTTCAGTCAGCAGTTCTGATTTCTTCAGTATGTTGAGACAGGGTCATTGTTTACTATCCATTATGTACTGCATGGTAATTTTAGCTATTCCATTAATAAAACCTTGTAGATCTCAAGTTTCAGCTGATCCTTACTGGTAGTGAAGACAAGACTGGTGAAGCACCGACCCTGCATATTCTAGCCTAGTGTTTCTCCTCAGGATGCCAGTCCCTTAGCTCAATATCACCCATGCAGCATCTCTTGGAATTCTGATCCTCAAAACACAGTACAATGCATTTAACTGTAGTTGTTACTGCCCAAATGCTACTGCTGCTTGATACTTCAGAATTTCCTCTACTTAAGCTAGATATCAAAGCAAAATGATGAGAAATATTGTGGGCATCTACTTTGCATAGCCATTCCCACAGCATATAGAAAAGACCATTCGGTCCACTTTGTAAGATGAATAAAACTTGCTTGTTATTTATCTTCTAAGAGCAGAATATTTTGTCATTCCAGTACGCATTTCTAATGTGCCAGAAGTCAGAGTACCATACCACTGCTATGTGTACCATGTCTTAATAAACCAACCAACCGAAAAAAAAAAGCCACATAGAACAAAAATATAGAAAGATTCTATTGCTCAGGATCACTAGAAGGAAATAACTACTCCATGTCATATTTAATATTTGCAGACTGGTTTAGAAGCTCATATGATAAAACTGGGAAACCAGAAAATCAGAAAGCGAAAACAGTAATTCACTACTCTAAAGGAAGCTGGATGCAGTTTTTTTTGTTCCTGGACAATTTAAATGGGTTATTTTTTCAGCAAAAGGCATTGTGAAGTCACATTATCACACAGACAAATATTTGGTACAGCAAAAAGCAACAGCATCAAATGGTATAGATGAAGAAGCATCTGCTGATACTTCACTCATTTCAAGTGGAATTTTACTGCACTCAGATTAAATTTAATTTCTAATTAAATCCCTGATTTGATTAGCCAATATCTTTTGGCTGAATCATACGAAAATAATTCTTAACGAGATTAAAACAAAATAAAAGTGCGTCTTCGTAAAGTTTCTGTTCTACATACAAACAACTTGCCAGCCAAAATCAACAAGTGATTCTACGTTGGCCAGTTCTCACCTCTGTCTCCACAACTCATTTTCTCAGGTAGGACAGTTCTGTTCTGTACACAGACAATAACCATGACAACCCCCCCAAAAAGAAACCATAAACAAATACTCGCTACAGATAGAGAAATCTGAAATAAGGGGCCATTATTTCCAGCCAAGTGTTTAGCTTAAAGGAGGCCAATATATCAATGCCCTGATTGAGAAAACATCTGAATGCACTTTGGTAGAATCGGACAAGATTCAAGATAAATGCTACAGCTCTAAGACCGCTTTAGAAGAACACAATAATTAACTGTAATCAAATCTTCACTTGTAGTGCTGCTGAATGCGGCTAGCTTTAAGGATTCATTGCTGATGCTTTGCTAAGGTTTTATTTACGTCACTACTCCACTTTAACACCTAAATGCACCAGAAAGTATACCTGATAAACAAAGCCATGCAGCAGAGAGATTTTTGGTACTTCAGCAAGTATTTGTTTTATACGACCAACTCTCTTTGGACAGTGCTTATCTGTTTTCAGCATTTTAGAAAGTGTCTAAGTTATTTCTTAGAAGAAAAAAATACTCCTTCCGGAAACCTGTTTGAATCAAGCAGATCTAGAAATGCAAGACACTGAAAACCTTTTTAAAACAGGAACTTTTGTTTTCCCACTCACAAAACACAACACAGCAAGAATCAGACAATATAAGAAATCATGGCAGAGGAGGCATTTGAAAAAAAGGCTCCTATTATGCTAGCAGAAAGAAAATGAAAAACAGCAATTTGAGATTTACAAATGCCTAATTGGATTACATTTCATTTTACAATGAGAGTATGTATCACATAGACTAACTAATTGTTGAGGTGATGCTCCGGCAACGTGATACCCATGTAACACCGCACAACTTCAGAACAACTACAGAGTGACTTTACTGAGCACTGCATCAAAGCCCAGAGGTAATATAAACAATTCAAACACATAATTCATTTTGGAGTTATGTGAATTAGTCCTTACAGCTATAAAAAAGTAAAATCCACAGTATGATTACAACAGCTCTTTCTAAGGGTTTGAAAAGTTATACAACAATTTACTTTCATTTTCTTTTCCCTTTTGGTTCACGATTAAAGAAGATGACAAGAACCATTCCAAATTAAATCCAAAGGAAGAAAAGTCACGTTTAATGAAAATTCATTTTGCAATAAGGATGACAACTGCCATTTTCAGAACCAGAGACACTTCTCAGCCAATGTGACAAAAATCCAGGCTCCTGCTTTCAGAGGAGGCTTTGCTTCCAGGTGAACCTTAGCACCACTTAACAAAATAGGCCGGATAATTACTCACTGTGCCAACAATTTAGAGATCCACCCAAAGGCCCTAATAATTCCACTTTTACTGAGCCAAACACATTATAATTGTGCTAATTCGCCAAACGTTTTCCAGCCCAGGAAGTATTTCCTCAGTGAAATAACTCATGTCAGAGAAACACATTCCCAAAAAGGAGTCCATTACTTCCACAAATTATGCAGGTAATTATGTGCTTGCATATAAGATAGGCCAGAGGCTGATACCAGAACTGGTTCCTCCTTTTTGAGCAGATACTAATTAGGAATCAGATAGCGCTCCACCTCTGCCATGTGAATGTGGCCAATCAACACAGACAAAAATTACAAGATCACAAAATTAAACGTTTGCTGATGTTACGTATCTCTATGCAATATCCAATCTTCGCTCTGCAACCTCTCTACTTTCCTCGTGCCCGGACAGGCAGGAAGAAATACCACTCTTACAATTCTTGTATCATTCTTCTAATTCAAAAGACATAAAAAAAAATGGTTTACAGGGTCAAAGTAACGGTCCATTTGGCTCCTGAGTGGTGGAAGATGCTCACTACGGCATACAGCCCCAACAGTGTCCGCAGCCCATTTTTCTCTGATATCTCTCCTCCTCCTGGTTCCAGCACCCCCAGAAAGAAAATCCAGAATTTATTAATCACCACACATTTAATTTTTACATTACCTTCTACTGATCCCAGTGAACACTAATTCTCGTATTGTGGGTTTCAAGAAGGCAGACTGTATAATTTAATTATATGCTTTGAGATCTTAGATTCCTCTGATGCCTTTTTTTTTCAGTGGGGTTTTTAACAAGCTTGACAAAGACTACTTCAAGAAAGACAAACACTGAGGCCAATAAGAAATAGCACACTCCAAAGAAGACTTTAAAAAAGAAGAAATCCCATTCTAAACAAAAATCACTTCATTGCCATCCACATTTAAAGCAACTACAACAAAGAATTACTAACACAAAGATATTCCAGTAGAAAGCATGGTTGAAATGTGAAAGAGTTCAACTCCTCTCCTCCAACTAAACCACATAGATGTAATCAGATGAAGCACTACCATACTTCATTTCAGAGCTTAAAGATCACAATCATAGAATCACAGAATGGTTTGGGTTGGAAAGGTCGTTAACGATCATCAAGTTCCAACCCCCTGCCATGGTCAGGACACCTTCCACAAGACCAGGCTGCCCAGGGCCTCATCCAACCTGGCTTTGAACATCTCCAGTGACGGGGGGGTCCAGAGCTTCTCTGGGCAGCCTGCGCCAGTGCCTCACTGCCCTCTGAGTAAAGGGTTTCTTCCTATCTCATTTAAACATACCCATTTTTAGTTTAAAACCATTACTCCTTGTCCTGCCACTACATTCCCTAAGAAAGAGACTCTCCCCATCTTTTCTGAAGGCCTCTTTTAAAAATTGGAAGGCCACTATAAGGTCTCCTCAGAGCCTTCTGTTCTCTAGGCTAAATAATCCCAACTTTCTTAGTGCAATTACCCAGCCAATTTCTTATCCACTGAGTGGTCCATTCATCAAATCCATGTCTGTTCAATCTGGAGACATGGAGACAGTGTCAGCTGCTTTGAACAAGTCCAGATACCCGCAGGTACCTGTCTATCTACCTGCAGAGTGTAGCGATACTAGAAAAAGACAAGCTTTTTGAAGTACCCAACTCTAAAGCAGACTAGACAGCATGATCTTCTTTACGAGTCACTGAACATAACCGGAAGCCACAAGAAAGATAGGGGTGAGGTTTGTTTGCAAAGTCTGAAATCCATACAGCTGCAGTGGAGCACTGAAAAAAAGGCAGAAGAATAAACAGAAGAGTCTTCTGTTACATCTTACATCTTCATTAAGAAACTAATCCAATTGAAAAAGGATGACTTAAAAACAAAGCATTTCATCTTTTTGGCAGCTAACACATTTGGAAGAATGAGTTAAAATGTGTTCTCTAACAATTCAGCATTCCTAAGTACCAAAATAAATTGAAAACATAAGCATGGAGCACAAGCAACAAAAGGAGCCTGGATGTAGACATAGTACTCTGACTTGCTAAGACAAAAGAAAGGCATTACTATACAGCTTTCTCCAAAGTTAATGATTTGTCCCGCAACACAGATCTATACAGTCAATATCAAAACCTAAAATAATTTTTATCTGGAAAATACTTCATCCTTACAGTTCTAACGAGAGCTCAGTCCAAAGCATAATGAGGTCTGTATGTTAAGTCTCAGAACAAGACCTTTTACAAGGTACCACATCTATACACGCAGCAACACGAGAACATAAAATGAATCAGTACATTTTAAAATCTATGAGTGCACCCTGTCAGTGCATTTATTTTTGCTCCTTTTATCTCCCACATTTGATTTACTTTCCCACAGCAGCAGATGCAGGTGAGCATAACTTCTACTTCTGCAATCTGCTGCACAAGATCTCCCACAGAAGAGAACAGAGAACCAAGTTTATTTCAGGTATCTGAAATTACTGCAATTTTAAAATTCAGCACTTGCACACAAAGAGCAAAACAAGTTGGTGAAGAGCAGCTGTTCTGTTCACTTAGCACCTTCAGTTGGTCACTGATGTTAGACATTACCTGTAACCAGATTACCTGGAATCTGGTTACAGCCAGATTCCTGACTGTAACCCCTCAGCTCTGTATGGAAGTGGTGGCAGCTCTAGCTCCTCCCAGAGATAAAGCAGGTGAAGAGGGATCACCCTACCAAGCAGGGAATGGCTGGGAGCTACAGCTGAACACCTGCAACATTAATCACATCTTTTCCTCTCACCCTTTCTTAGTACAGCATGCTTTTCAGTTTCCTCTTCATTCTTCTTGCTTTCCTCTTCAATTTGCAACTTCTTCACCTCCTCTGTGGCCAAGATTAGAAACAGGGCTGTATCTTTTCACCCTAACACTGAAGAGAACTGAACAATCACCTTTCATATTTTATAGACATTCCTTCTAATACACCTGAGGATGGCACTTAAAAGAATCAAAGCCTGTTTGTGGCAGATAGAAGGATACAGAACAGAAAGTTATTATTCTTTTCCGGTAGTTTAACCTCTCTTTACCCTGTGTGGATGTATGCAGATTGTAACAGAGGAGAAAGATTGGAAACACTATCATTAGTTCTCTTCTGAAAACCAGAATATTTTCATCTCTTAGTTATAAAGTTCATCATGCTGTGGAAGTCATCTTGCTGGCATGTGCCCATCTCATAAGAAGATAAAGGAGATCAGTGATGTAAATTGTTCACCAATGTTGACATTTGAGGGAACATGCGTGAACTCATGCAGGTTAAAATTTTTCTTGTCATTTAATTACTCAGCTTTCCACTGAAAGGTTTCCCACATGGTATCAGAAGGCCCTTAAACTGTAGAATTCTTGCATGCCACATTCTAACTCCAGAGCAGCTTCACATTTTATAAATATATATATGAAAATAAAAATGTTGAAATTGTGAAGTTTGAAACTGCTGTTTTTCCTCCTGGTCCCACAGTTTGGTACACTGTGATGTATTCAGAACACACTGGCACAGTTATTCTCTGTTTAAGTAGTAAATCCTATCACATCCAACCCACATGTTTATATTGGATAGTTACAAAATGAGAGATATTAAGTAGCTAAGCCCGGCTTTAAAAGTTTTTACAATACGTCGGAGCATTGGAGTTCCCTTAAGTAACCTAACTACCTTTCAGTAGTTCCTGTACTTACAATGCAATATTCATGAGTTCACCCTGGAAGCCAATAATATTGGATTTGACAGGGGTGAGTAGTAGACTAAATAATTTATTCCTCTGTATGCACTTGTCTTTCTTCACATTAAGGTTTAACTCTTTTGTATCTACTGTGGTAGACCATCAATCAGGCTGTAGCCAGCGCAACACATCATGGCTTCACCACTGCCAAGGACCTGTCACGCTGTCTCAGTGTGTCCTTCTACACATTACTTTAGCCCCTCCTTTCATATTTTACTTTAATGTTTCCAGCATGGTCTTAATCATCTTCTTTTTCTCTGCACTTTGTGCAAGCACTTTATAAGTCAACTGCAGAATGAAATAAATGTTGTTTATAACCATAACTGGATTTTAATTTGTAAAACAGGCCAGTTCTGCTGGACTGTAACCCACATGTTCATTACTGATGAGGTGGCTCTGGGGTATACTCGCTCCACATGTTCAGAGGAATTCAGAGAGACTAAATTTCCATCAGAGCTTCTGAAGATAACGGATTCAGTGACAATGTGTCACCACCTGGAAGGAACAACAAGAAGCACCTACATAAAGGACAACATTCTGCTGGCCAACTCTTCCAAAGCCAGAATGCAGTGAAAATCCCAGTGTCATCTAAAATTACTCACAGGCCCAGAATAACTTTCCCAGCTGACCACAGTCCACACTTGAGCCACATGTAGACCCCGTAGTGTTGGAACTGCCACATTCTGGAGGCAATGATGGAAGATTTCCAGTATCAAGTCCTCCCATTTCACCCTGCTGCCAACTGAAATTATTAACCTGTCATGCTCAGGCAAATCAAATCTCATTCCCGCCAACCAAGGAAGGTCTCCTTTCCACTTCAATGGAGGTCTCCTTTCCACACCTACTCAAAAATCAGAAATGGTGCCAGCAGAGAAGGGCCCCACACTCTTCCAAGTTGCCAGGGTACTGTTATTACTACAATATGTGTACTGTCCTGGAAATTACCTGGTCATACTCCACTGCCCTTTGCTTACTTCACTCACCCAAACTCCTCCACTTGAATTACCACTACTCTCACGGGCCCACTCGTGACAAACTGTCCTCTTTGCCTGATATTTTGAGTTTACCGTTGACCACTCATACACAAGCTCACAATCTCGTTTTCAATTAAGGCTGTTTTCCTCAATATCATGTTTTCATTCTTTTTCCTTCAAACATAGTGGCTAGGAAAAAAAATATTTTTTTCAGGTCAGCTGTGATTCTTACGGAAGTGTTTAACAGTAGCAGTTCAGAACTTAAGAACAGCATCAAGAAATATGAGGCGCGTGGTAAAATTTTAAGCACTACTCAACTGAGTCACAAGGCTTACAGACTTCAACCAAATCAGTCTGTCATTTTCACAAGATATCCTGTAACGCTACTCCTGTCCAGAATGGCATATTTTTGTTTTTATTCCACTGAAGGTTTAGGTCTTCTAGACCCAGCTGTAAATTGTACTTTGGTATCATGAACCAGCGCATTTCCTAATCAACAGATAGTCAAGGTGGCCATGATTTATTATGCTTCTTATTTATCTGGCATTCTATGGAGCCATGCATTTCTAATACATTTTGTTAGGTACTGTAACATCTATCCACTGGAATTTATTTTATATAACTCTATTCTTGATTGAGTGGATGTGATTGAGTGATTATGATCTCCTTCCATACTATGCCAGTTTATGAATGTATTCCTGTCACAGAAAGAAGGAGAAGAAATGAACCGGGCAGCTGCAAATTTGAAACTGTAATATGTAGAATATCTTCATGTGCTGCCAAACAATCTGTAAGGACACTTAGCAGGTGACCAAAAATCAGCTCAGTATGAATTACATCCTAAATTTCAGTGAAAATACAGAGCTTTATTGGCTGCAGATGTGGGGATATTAATGCCCTGGACAGTATTTACATATAGTACATAACGTGGAGTAAAACCTATCAGTGGCAAAATTGGTGATATCAGAAAGTTTCTGTTTGTGTAACACTGGAGTGGCTGCTGTGCTAAAGGCAAGCAGGAACCATCTTTTAACAATGCATGAAGCTTGAAAATTACAGTGCAAATCAAAAGATAAAATATTCTCAGCATCTTTGATGTAAACTGGATGAAAACTAAAGGCTACTATCGTTCACAAAACATGCAGATCCACTGTCTCTCCATCTTTCAAAAATGAGAGGCTGAAAGTATCCAGCTTAGTTGAATGCAAATTCACTATTGTTGGAACTTTTGCAGGATGTCAGCATGCACAGTATCCCTCCTGGATTTATCTTCTCATGACAAGTAGTCTGCCTTTAATTTCCCAAGTCTCTTTGTGCCGTCCATTTACTATCAGTCAGCTTCCCCATGTGAACACCTTTCTGATACACTATGAAATGAAGAAGTAATAAAAAATAAATAAGTCTGCTCTATTTTGGGAGAAAAATAGAAAAAACTAATTCATTTTCCTGAAGATTTTTTTATCAACACATGAATATATATTAAAAAAAAACCAAACAACTAACAAACACAGAAATTAGTGCTCCACAACTACTCAAATGTTTGTACAACACAAACCTCACTTTATAGCAAAGATTCAATTCTAGCATTTGTTAATATCTCCCTAACGCTACAGGGATGTACTATTCACCAATTATAGCTTGAGGAGATTCCAACTGATCATAAATAATGTACAATGGAGTAATCTTCTAGAAAATCAGATTTTTATGCCCTTGAGACACTGCAAGTAAGGAGAATACAATTTGAAAAGAATATTAAATAATGATTCTCAATATTTCAGCTATTATTTTACACCTCCTTTAATAGAAACAGGAAAATTGTGAAATATTATATATATACATATTTAAATCAAAGTATTTTATTGATTGTACTAGGCTTAAAAGCCCACTTATATACAACAGTGCTTCAAACTGTGAAGGAGGTGGTTGCAATTAAGGCACTTACTGAATTATCTTTCAGTATTTTGATTTTATCAGCCACGTACTAGCTCTTGTAGCCCCAGGAACATACTGTATTTTAGCGATTCTGAATTCTCACAGTTTTTGCTAGACAAAAACTTTCACACTGCACACTTGTACCACAAACAGCTCTTAATTTTATAAGCAGGATAACATTAAAGCAGCTGAACAATACCACTATCCATGATTTTGAAATTCCTAATAAGCATGTATGTGGAGGAATGCAATCTTAATTTTTTATTTCTAGCTCAAGTCAAACAATCTCTAACAAATCAATCACTTAATATGGTACAGCAGTACGAGAGTAAAAATCCATGATCTCAAAAAAGATTGCTAGAAGTAAAGCAAAAGTTCAAGTGAGACAGGAAGTATTCACTCAAAACAAAAACAACCAAACGATTAAACTAAAAGAAAAATACACTCCTCTCAGCTGTTATCTTTGTAGTGTTATCGAAGAAATGGAGAAAATAAAGCTGAGAAACATGACGAACATGAGAACTCAAAGTAACGGACGGCAATGCTGACATCAACTTTTGGAATGACAAAATTAAATAACTTAAAGAAAGAAAGGTCTTTGAATAGCTGAGTGTGACAACAAATGGGTACAATGCATATCAAAGGCTGCTTGGGATTTCTGCCTTGTTTTTCCATAGCCTTGATCCATAAGGAAACATGAACGCAATATGTATTAGGTAAGAACTAAAAGAATGGTGTAGAAGGAATTTATCAGCTTTCCAGCTTCAAACCATAAAATCGATTCAAATTTATTTTCTGCATGCATTTTGCTTCTGTTTGGTTTGACCTCATCCTGACTCACGTCCATTTTTGTATTCACTTAAAGCTTTGAAGTACTGTCACACAAGTGCTAAGCATAGGACTTCACTGACACCTAAACAGCTGCCAAAAGGCATCAGAACCAAGACAGGCATCCTATGGGAAAGCCATCAAGAAAAAGAGATCAGACCATGACCACTTAGAAGTAATTTAAGTCATCTGTGCACACAGCTCCTTTACACATGTATATCAGCTGCACCAAAAAGGGACATATCCTGATGTTCTTACCAAGTCTCAGGGGAAAAGTTTGCATCAATAAAAATGCTAGGTTTGATGAAGATCACATCATTTGTCCTCAAACGACAGCTTCACCATCATGGATGGAGAAAAAAAAAAACCCTCAAAAAGCATTGCTAAGGAAATAACTAGCCCAAATACTGGAACAGAGCACGTCGTATTTATTCACTGAAATGCTCACACAAGTTAAGCATCAACTGAACATTTTCTGCCACTAATTTGCATGAATTTCACAAGTAATGTCTAAAATAGGCTAGCATCATTGATAGGCATTACTTGGACTCCAATCCACACAGAGCATCTGCCTACACTGAGACCTCCTGAATTGTAAACATGTTATTCCTTATTCAGAGAAAAAGTGCTATTTTCAGTTCTTCCACTGGTGGGGAAAAAAAAAACAAAGCTGGTATGTAAAATTAAAATAATAATTTAAATTGGCATCTAGCCATGATGGAAAGCCAAAACTAATACAATTTGCAATAAAATATAAGAATACATTGCAGAACAGCTACTGTTCATTGTATGTCAACTATTGGTGGCTTTCCACTGCAGCTAACTACGTATTACTGATAGCAGCTATCACTCATTTCAACACTGCACTTTCTGCTCATTAGCTTAACTTCTGGTTTTTAAGCAGTCTCACAGAATCCCTTTGATTCTAAAACTTGCTTCCTAAACCTACCAAATCCCCCCTCTTACATTTTCATTTCACTCACAGCACTCTGTAATTCCCTCCAATGAATACAGCTGACATCAAGAATACACTGGAGAGCTTCACACAATACTGTCAAGTAGGGCTGACCACAGTCAAATGTAGCAAGGCAAAGGCATACTTCCCTGGATAAGTGACTATCGATATCAAACAAAAGAAATCAAGGGCTTTTTAATCTATTCTTTATACATACCAGTGAAGAAAGCTGCATCATGTCAGCTTTGCTTTGTGTACTCAAAAATTGAAAATACAATTTGCAGTGAAATTAAGCGTTGGTTTCCAGACAAATTTCTTCTGACACCTCTTCATATGTCAAATAAAACCATCCATTGACCTTAACCAGCAACCAATCTAAATGCAGTTATCTATATCAATGGAAGCTACCCGAATGATAACAATCATTACAGTGAAACTAGTTCCACTGACACAAGCAGAATTCACAGTTCAGACGTGAATTTGTAAGAGGATAACTAACTGCTGTTAGCCAGTGACGCAATGCATGACATTTACAGAGCAAGAGCATCACAGTGCAGAACGTGACCCAAAGCAGACAGTAGGAGTTATCCACCCTTTTCACAATCCCAGTCTAAGTTTCAAGTGGAAGAATGAAAAGCAAAACAAACAAAAAAACAACACTAACACCCAAGAACAAACAGGCCTGCCCAAATGTTGCCAAAGGGCTGCTCAAAATGCTCACCTTTATCAATGTCGCTAAACACAGAAAAGTACTTCAAAAAGTAAAATACCTGTGACTAATACAAGGCTGTTATTCTGCCTATTTACCAAGCTTTCAGGAGTGAGGATGATTACAGAAAAAGCCCTAGAACGTTACTGACCACGTAGGCAGCTAATCAGAGACTACCTACATAATTAACCACCGAACTTTGTAATCAGCTGGCCTTTCTAGAGATAGCTGAGCTCCAGCTGGATGAGGCCCCAAATCATGCTTAGATAGGGATGATAAATTTTCACAGCATTAAATTGGAAAGTGCCTAGGTTGGATAAACCTTACGAGCAGGCTACTGTCCACTAGGGCATAGTTCCTATCCACAGTACTTTGAATCAGTAAAACAAAATTTCTGAAGTACCCAAATGTTAAATCTGGGTAGAGTTTTCAAGGTTCAAAACTCTTATCTAGACTACTGCCTTTCCCTTACTAGCACTGCTATGCATTTCTGAATGCTAATGCAAGCATGAAAAATACAGGCCTGGAATAGGCATTGCTTTATCCTTTGGAGATGAGAGTTCATTGTGGGGACCAGACAAATACGGTGCTTTATCTTATGGAGGTGCTGTACTTCTGGGCAACAGAAGCCGACTACCCAAATAACAGGGAAATTATCTTTCAAGAGCTCAAGAGGATACATAAATTTTAAGCATGAAACATTTGTTAAGCTTTAGATCTTTTAGATCTCCGTCTCAGGTAATAATGATGAAGTTAAAAGGTCGATTTTATCTCTTCTGTATACATCCAGTTATGTCTATACATGTAGAAAATGTAACTTGTGTTGTTCGAGGGGACAAAAATCAGAAGTTCATCATTCCTCTATCATTGAACCACCTGAACTTTAAGAGTATAACAAACTTCCATACACTAGCTGAAAATTATAGATCTCGTGCAGAGTTTGCAGAAAGGAAGTGAAAAATCCCAGTTTACTATAGCTTGCTTTCACTGAGAACTAAGTTAAATCAAATTCCTTTCCGCATTACCCTGCTTCCACTGACCAAAATCCAGCTGTTTCACCACACTAACTCACACATGTGGTTGAAAATTCAAATTCAACGCTGGTGGCTCAGAATGTGATTTCACGGTCATTTTGACCACTCGTGAGTGGAAACTGCCATCAGAATGAGTGGCTGGCCCTTCACCTCCACGCCGTCTACATGCTCTCACCTGATGCACTGCCATTCACAGCGGGCCACATTAGTAATCTGTCCAAAAGTTAAACTAGAAGAAAGATGCATTTTCAGGTAACTGCTCCAGCTCACTCATATGAACAGCCGTGCCAGGACAGTGGGAATCTTGCCCTGCTGTGGAAAAAACAACACTTCCAGCAGCACGCTCAATTTTTTGGCTTGAAGTCATCATGGAATCTCACCTTTTCATGAGGAGTTCTTAAAATAGGTAAAATATCTACTAAAAAGCCAAGAGGGCTTAAAAAAGCATTCAGGTACCTAAGTTCCATTAAAACAACATTACCTGAAAAGTTTTACACTAAAGAAAGTCACAAGCTTTGTTAGAAGTTTATGTTATATAAACTAGCCTACAGTTAATTATTATCAACATAGTTACGGAACCTTTCCCTGCTTCATTCTGCTTTGGCATTTTACAAGTAACAGTGAAAATCTGGCATAATTTGGAAAGTTTCAAAAAAGTTGCATGACCAAATGTTGTAATTGCACAGCATAAAGACTGCAAAACTGCAGTTCTATCCAAACACCCCAATAAGATACCACACTGCACGTACAGAAACACGGAGAATCTGGAAATATTAAAACATGGCAGGAAAACTGTTTCTTATTCTTTTTTTTCCAAAATACTATCATACAGAAGGAGTTATTAGAGACTTGTTGTCTGGAAAGACAAACACAACATAGTATCAAATCAGGTTTTACAGAATAAACCAGAATAAACCTGTACAGGGAAAAACAAACAATATGGGACCCTAAGAGTCTGCATCAACTTCTTCCTCTTGAAGAAACCATCATATATTGACTCTCACCTGAAATGTCACGAGTTACAATGATAATGGTGAGGGTACAGTCAATGTTGCAGTCATACTTGATGGTAAAAGTGTACGCTTTGTATACTTACCCCCTGTAAACAGATCATTATGTATTCACTAAATGTATTCTTCTGTTCCACTTGAAAGTATTGCACCTGCAGCAAAGCCCATGCTCCAGGAACTACTACACAGAAAAAGTCCACCTCCCTCATTAGCTCTAACAGCATTGTTGGGCTTCCCACTGCATACTTGCAATGTTATAGCCGTATTGATTTAGAAAATGAAATAGTTAGAGATGTCTGGACACTCTAGCACGGATGCACATTTTTGATGCAAGCACTGAAAGAAAATAGTTCATCAGAAGCCGACCATGTGAGCAAATATTTCGCAAGAAAAACAACAATGCAACAACTGGTAAGATTTCCAAAACAATTAAGAGATGTTTGTCCAAGAGAAGGAATGTGTTCTCTGCATGTCTGCTGACAGGCAAAACTCATCACTAGAATCCTATCTCCCTTTGACTCAATTACAAAAATTCCATTAGTTTAATCACCCAGACATTTAATCCAAGTTACATGCAAATGCCTGAAAACTGGGAAAAAAAGTAAGAAATGCCAAGTGCTGTTGATCTAAACTCAGCAGAAATGCACTGCACATATTCCAGAACAAGTAAAAACACTTAGTTAGAAAATAAAAACAAAGAAAAGAAAAGTAAGAAGAAAACAAATGCAAAATAATAGCATCTCACCTTTTGAGGGGGTGGTCCGTGGTCATCCAAATAAGTGGAATTTCCTACAAAAAGAAGAGGAGTAGAAATAAACAAAACTCATTCAACGAAACTTCAAAACTTGCCAATGTATAAAACCCATGCATCCCTACCCCATTGTTTCTGTGGTGCCAAATAATTCAAGGAAAATAAATACCATCTGCTTTAAATTTTGCTTCAAAAGAGAGAAAAAAAAAAAAGAAATCTGATTTGGCTCGATTTGTGATAAAAGATTAGATGCATACTGTTATTTCAGCATAAAATTAAATGAGCCAAGGCAGTTTTAGTTAAACAATCATAGCATTCAATTACTTGCATGACAAAAACTGTCAGCTGCACCCTGGTACACTTTAAGCTAGTGAACACAGTTAACCTCAAAAAGATTTCTTAAATAATAAAATATCAAAGGCCTTCAACAGAGCTTGCTCTCATGGAGTTCACAAGCATTCCCTTATCTTCATTCTAACAAGGGTTTTTCCCAACCTCCAAGCTACATTTTTGTTCCTGAACAGTACGGACTGAATGGGAGATGTATTCCAATGTCATTGCATCAGCCTTTTCAAGATGCTCTTTAAATTCAGAAGAAAAGCTTCAGAAAAAAAGCTCCTAAATTTTTAAAGTGCACCCTTTTTAGCTAGCTACCATAAAAAAAGGCAACAATTTCAGACTTTGTACCCATTACTTACAAGTCTACACTGATAAACAAGGGTGAGCTTTCCCAGTAGAATACAAAACCTTGGGGCAGGCTGAGAAGTTCTCCTCAGGCCTTGCACCCCTCTCCTCTCAGCCATCCTCATACCAAAGGCAGAAAACAATACCTCAGTACTAATGTTACATCAGTATGGACTAAGAGAATAACCTTTAAAAGAGTCTACTAGATACTCAAACACCATAGGGAGGACTGTAAAAAGCCTGGCCCATCAGTGAACATCTCGACTCCAGAGGTGTTCAAGGAGCAGCAGATGCTACCTCTTGAGGAACACCAACCAGCTGGCTGGGGTAAGACATAACAAGGCACCAAAGAGCCCCCCTCTTTGAATTGCCTTCTACTGAAAAACAGATAGTTACAGTCACTGTTTATACGATATCTTAGAATGCAGTGTCAAGAAAGTTTGAAATATATTAGAGGAAGCTTTTAGAGTATTCTTTAAAATTAAGGAGCCAATAGCTTAACCAGTTTCACCTTTCTATATCAGCAGTCTATGCTTTTACTATGCACGCCACGTTTTCCCTCCTGTGTCAGTTTCTAATTATTAAAATTACACCTCAGTATTCCTGGCATTAAACATGCACTTTGCAGGCTTGATTTCTGCTCCTATTTTTATTATTATTATTATTATTATAGCACAGTCTAGTTATTGTTGTATCCACCTAATAGTAAAAATTCGGTCCACTTTATAAAGCTCTTTTTCATAGCAGTTTCTTACTCAAATCCAGAAGAAACAAACAGCAGCATAAACTAATCACAAGACAGACACACGTAGTCAACCAAATTCTGAGTAATGATTTGAACTCCAGTCAGAACAACTTGCAAATCAAAAGAAGAGGATGGAAAATGCAGACATTTCCTTATGTTTCCTCAAATGCCATGTGCTGAGTTAGCTCCCTTCTCCTGCAAGTTTTCTTTCATGGTCTCCTCAGGCATTTAAACTGGAGCTGACAGTGCACCACACCAATTCAATAGTCTGAATTCTTCTAGGTTTAAAATGTTTAAAATGCGTGAAACGTTTTCAGTAATAAAAGTGAAACCATTTCCTTAGTAAAAAGGATACCATATCCTTACTAAAAACACTAAAATAATGTAACAAACACAACTGTGGTGCTGTGGAGTGGGCAGGCTCCATGATCTGCCTGCCAGCTCCTTAACCCTAAGAAATCCTGCACATGCTCTCAGCAAGCATCTTGTCATAGAATCAGGCTTGCTTCCCTTTGGATGGCAGAATCAGGGCCACACTACTTGAGCCTTAATGTGTGCAAAAATATCCTGCAAAATATCCACCACGCTCAGAATTTTCTGCATAAAACCTGCAGGAAAGAATGATTTCTAAAACAAGGATAGGCCATGAAAAGCATAAGGCTCCTGAGTTGGGTATTTACAAATTGTATGAACTTTCAAAGCCAGTTTTCATAGAATGTGTACCAGATTACGTTAGCTTAAAAACAGTAGAAAAATCAGCATGGTAGGTATTGCAGCAGTGAATAAACATCGTGGTAGAGACAATCTATGAACAGTTTCTACCAAGAAACGACAAAAAAGTACAAAAAGGAAAATGGCACAGTAAAAATCAGGGACTTAGGAATGACTATCATAAACACTGGAACCACTGTTCATCAGCTGAAGTGTTTACTGCAAGTACATCAACACAGCAAGCTAACATAAGATGGAGAATATAACTATGCAGCTTTTACATGCTTTGGCACAGACAACAACTAGAACATTATACAAACACGTGTTTGACTTCAATAAGTGTCACAGCAAGAGAAAATGCTCTCTGTAGTGGATCTAGCACAGCGATAGAAGAGATTGTCACTTTTCATTAAGAATTTAGTCCACTGTCCTGAAACAACCTACTGAATTGAATTTAAGAGGATTTTTCTAAATTCCTTTAATAAAGCTTTTGATCTTGTCTGTCATCCAACAAGATATTTCAACTTTTTTTTTTCCCGAGAGAAATACTTATACTTTTAAAATTATATTTTTTCTGCCTTATAATTTATTCTACCTTCCTTTAATAACATGATAGTAAATCACTAGAAACAACAAAGCAAAAAGAATAATCAACAATCAGACCAGTGGCATTATGTATTCCACAAACATGCTCAACCACACAGTTCAGTGCTCACTGAACACAGTTGTCTTCAGTTTCTCTCAGGATAGGGAAAAAAAAAAAAAAGTCAGCTTTATTACAGAAGATGGTGAATATATGGAAGCAGCCCAATTTTCTCCATAATTTATTGTTTTTGCGGTTAAGTGAATCAGATGTATGTAAAATCTTTGGGGAAACCTTGTGGTTATGTTCCTTTTTTTCTTGGAATCACAGAAGAGTGGGGGTTTTTGCATGAAGCAAGCCAAGTTTAAACAGAGAAAGATGGTCATTTTCCAGGATTAAGGACAAATACGACTGTGTGCAGTTCATAACTACAGAAGACAGTAGTTGCAGTCCTGGGAAAAAAAGAAGACGACTGAAGAGTAAGGGAAGGTGGTGGTAAATGGGTCTATGTATGAACTGAAGACCCTTTAATAGTAACTGAAACATAGTCACTTAATTGGAACAATTTAGATATCGTGTAGAAAAAACTGCACTGAGATTAAAGGAGATGAAGCCAACATGGAAAATGTGGGATTTTTACTATTTTCCTGAAGCAGAGTTTTCCCTCGGTAGGGATCACAAGAAGCAGTCTAAGGGAACTGGGATGCAGCTACTGCCAAATCTATCATGTCTTCTGAAAATCCCAGTCTCTTCTCTTCACTTGATCGCTGCCTCAAATTTCTAGTAGCCAATGCATTCTTTATTGGCATACCATCCTGTAGATCATCTGGGGTCTAATGGAAAGAAGCAGTTTAATAGTTGTCTGATGAGCTTTCTGTGCTAGAAATGAGGGCTTTGAAGAACGGCTGTTCCATGAAGTACTCCTAATCATTAAGGACTGCAACTTCAAAATAAACAGAAGCGCCAATGACGACTCAGAAGAGAATTAGTTCTGCTCTGCTTCCAGCCAAAAGTTATTTAAACAAAAATCTGAAAATCCACCCCAGTCAACATTAGTTCAGACAAACGGTTCTCCAGTGTCAACTGTCGGTTTATACTACACTCACTCTTTTCTTTCCACCATGAACAATTTCTCAGTGCTGTAAAGACTGTGAAGGCTCCACCGGTAACAGCACTGACTTGAACAGGATGCCCATGGATACCTAGACCAGCCAGAAGCAACAGACTTGAGGTGCCAGGGTGCTCTTGGTCTTCTACATTTTATAGGTCTCTGTTTCTTTTTCTAAGGGAGCAGTGGACATCCTTAGAAATTTATAGATTTTACACATCTGAAATAATAGGATGTTCTAAGTCATCGTTTCAAGGAGCCCTTCATGGATCAAAGGCAGGAAGGGGGACATGGACTACAACTATCAGTTAAGCAGAGTGATGTTGCCCATCTCAAATCTAATGCAAAAGGAAAACTCTTCTGCTGAGGTCAGCAGAACTATAACAGTTTAAAGAGAGAACATCTTTTCACAGGTGTGCTGAGAAGATTAACACAGTAAAGCCCAGCGACCAGCCTGCACTGGAATACAGAGTGATTTACTGCATTTTCTTCCATCACACATAAAAGCTCCTGCACCTACAAGTGGTTTCCTCAGTGTAAGACTAACACGCTGGAAAAATTTTCATTTGAAGTTGAAAAAACATACAGCAAGCATTATTTTTATAAAAACCATTCTGAAATTGATTTTTCTGCTTTCTTCCTTGCCTTTCAAAATAACTTGATTATTTCTGATTTTTAACGTCATAAATACCTCCCCAAATAACCCCAAAGCTATGTATTAAATTCATTCTGTGTCACTGAATGCAATGAAACACAGAAACTGAAAGATGACCAAAACACATATTTGGTGTTACTTTCCAGTCACTGAACGTAGGAAACTTCATTAAGATACAGTTCAGATTTGTTTACCTACAAGTTCTCTCTCTGTTATACAAGAGGAGAGAAATTGGCACACTCAAGAACAGTTTGTGAAGACACAGTCTCACTCCTGCATACGTAATGTATATAAAAATACTGCTATTACATAGACATGAAGGGTTTAAATAAGCGTAGGTTCTAAAGCAATATAGAATATACATCAGAGAAAGATTCTAAAGGAAATAAAATAATTTTATATATATGTAAATACTGACTTTCTTTATACCTACCAGTTTGTCCAAATCTGCTACTGTTTATTAGCTTCCCTTTTAATGTATTCAGACTACAGAGTTAACTTGTTTTATAGATCCATTTCTTAGGAATTTCGTAATTTCTTTTCTTAGGAAAAATGTCCACGCTATTTGCATTTGTTACATTCAAACACACTGAATATATAACTACAACAAATAGAAGAAGAAATTCAAAACTTTCTGTGGTTTAGTTTGAATAACAAACTGAAGTTCTGATATGACCACATCTATCATAATGGTGTGAACTACAACAAGCACTGTGGTGGAAGTGTCACAGGCTTTGGTTTATCTGCAACATTCCTAATGTTTCTTGCTTTGCTCCTACCCTCTAATGACAAACTTTTCAGTCTATAGTTGTACAAGATGAAAGATACATTTTAATAAACATTTAGAAATGCTGGCCAGATGAAATGGAATCTGAATATTTGATAATGAAAGCTCTTGGCTAAAACTGCTCTCAAATAAGGAGAAAAGTTCTTCCATCTTACAAACTCATAGAACCAGGCAGTCTGAAGTCAAGAAGTACAACATTTTTCTATTCTGAGCAACAACAAGATGCATTCTTCCTATATACATGACAAGTAGCTGTGTATTTTGTGTTCAGATTTTCTGGGAGACCCTTCCTAACCTGCATGTGCAGCAGAGGTGCAGGCAGAACAGCGGACAGCAGATGATGGGCGCAGCCCTTCTCCTGTAGAGAAGGGAGACTCCAGAAGGCACAACCGCTCTGCACAGAGTGGTTTAAGCTTTGTTTCAACCTGCCTGCTGCAGAAAGTTAACAAATCCTTCCACAGTGAATGTATAGGCCTGTGTTTCATTTTACTGTTTGTTTTGTCAATAAACTGCTTTACTACTACTGAGGGTAGAAAGAAGAAAGAAAATGAAATCGAGTAAGAAAAACAACCATAACAGGTATTTTCCCGCACTTGAAGAACAGCCCTCTTTATTGAGATCATGCAGAGAAAACCTTATGACCAAAAAAACCATGAAGCACTATTAAGCCAAACTACTTCAATTTTACTTAAACACATTTCTTTATGAGAACAAAGGCTGCTGTTTATCCCCGCTGCCAGGCAGCTCTTAGCTAAATGCACTTCAAAGCTGCATTAATCTATTCTTCATCTTCCCTCTGTTTTTCACCTGGTTCTCAAATTCTGCTTGCTGATATCACACAGCAAGCGTTGATTAAAATAAGGGGTTTTTCTTTTCAAAGTTTTTTATCCTACCTTCCATCACAAAGTATGCCAGATATTTTGCAATGACTTGTATTTACTTCTTAATTTCCTTAGTAAGATTCACCGCAACAAAAAGGCAGACTCAATTCTATAAATAAATATAAGTCCGTGCTCCCTGGCCTCTTTTGGGGAGTCCCTTTGACAAGCTGTCTCTTCAAGATACACAGTCAAGCAATATTTAAAGGTAGGTGACTGCAAAATTAGCTGTTCAAAGTTTAAGGGGCAAGCTAAGAAGAGCCAGGAGACTGACAGCTGAATTGCCACCTATTCAAACCACACAGGCAGTGGTCCTGACTTTATTTCCTTACCTGCTAAAATGAGAGTAACACTGGTAACTGTGTCAAATTGCCTTCGTTGAGTACCAAAAGGATTCACATAGCATAGAAAATGTCAAGTTAGAGAGCAGATTGAAGCACGATGTTTTGAAGTGAGCAGGCTTAAAGAAATTCAGGTCGTGTGCTTAGGAAACTGCCTGAGGCAATCTGCACTAACTACTATCTCTGAGAATTCACAGAAAAGGAATGAGTGAAAATCTGTTGGAAAGGCAATACGCTGAAAACAATCATCAAAACTTACCACTTAAACTGAAAGGGCAGGGCACAGAAAACTGCTGTGGTGAGTTTTGAGGATGGGACTGGTCATCAGCGGGGATTGTTAGGAGCAGATGAGCAAGATGCTACCAGGAATGGCACAGGTGTCACTGTGATGCTTCAGAACAAACAAATTAAATCAGCTCCCACTCTAGTCTTATTTTCTTCTTCTTTTCTTTTTTTCTTTCTTTCTTTCTTTCTTTTTCTTTTTTTATTTATTTAAATCAAGCAAGCTTCCCCTGGGGTGTTGTTCTGGGTCCTATCGTTCAATACTTTCATTCATTACTTGAAAAATGCATTAGAAAGCAACAGTATTAAATTTGATAGCAATACCAAATGAAGAGATTTGACATCTGCAGAACCTTTTGGGACAGACAGAGTCAAAAAAGACCAATTACTCAATGAAATGGTCTGGGAATACTCTAGAGAATTCAGTAAATAGAAATGTAAAAAATTCCAACTCAGCAACATCTTCAAAAAAAGCAGAATGGGAAACAAAGGCGAAACTGCAGAAAAGAGCACAGGGAGATACGATGGGAAGTGAATACCAATTTGCTTCCTTTGGATTTCTTTGAGTACCCTGTGAAAAGTTTTCAAGATCTTTCCATTCCAGCTGAATGTACAGTAATATTTTCACTACCTTAGAAAAACATCCGTTTTGACTAACCTTCCTATGAAGACATTTTTTTAAGGCTTAGCATTAGCCTATTTCCTCCTCTTCCAGAGAGATGCATGCGAGGATACATGAAGACCATCTGTCCCCATCAGATAAAATCTCCTTTTGCTACCACCCTGCAGAATGCATGACACAAAGAAACTTTGCTGGGCAGAAGATGCTGACAGAGTCATGACACTTACCCTCTTAGTGCTCACACTCTTCCCTACACTCGAGAGTAGGGCATCAAATTGAGTGAACTCCCAAATATACATCTAAAGTACTGCAATTCCACAGATAAAATTTCTTTTTAAAGACTGCCTACCAAAGTGATAACAATTTAAAGATGGGTACAATGGCCGGATACTGGACATAACGATGAAGCTTCAATGAAGACTCCGTCAAGTGCAAGGCCTCTTATTCTCATTTCACTCTGCCATTCAGACTGCAAGCTCCAAGGAATCTGTTATCGACCAGACACCTTTTCAGATGATACCATTCTCAAGAGTTTCCTATTACATCAGCACCAGAGAGAAGCACTGGTCTTTTGCATATGTTTTTTCATAGACATGGATTTTATTTGCTTAGTTAAACTTAGGCTAACTTGCAAGCATTATTCCTGTTCATTGCATTTATGCAGATATTTTCAGATACACTCATACACCTCTCTCTATTCTTCCTGCATAGGCAATCTTGAAAATGAGGAGTCAATGAATTTTAGAAAAGATCCAGCTGGCAAGTCACCAGTTATCCAAGGAAGACTTTTATTACTGTTATCATTAACATGCACTATGCTGCAAATGCTATCCAGAATGGATTGTTTGTTGGGCTTTTGGTTGGAAGTTCCTCTCCCAGGAGGCACATCTCCAAGAAGCTGCTCAGGTCTGTGGTCTGACCCCACCAGCACCTTCACAGTAGAGAAAAAAATGAACACACTTCACAGACAGTTGATTACAGAAAGTTCTAAAGAACTACTCACATTTTTATCATGGTAAAAGTAGATGAGGTTTTTTTGCATATGCTTTTCACAGCATCGCTCAGGTCATATGATTGCTATGATCTTGTCACACTTCTTCACAGAGGCAGCTACATTTAGGATAATGGAACCTCCACACAAGGGAGGCATGCAGGATCAAATTGTATGTCCCTGAGTTTACTGCTTTCTCTACAGCGCAGGTTCCCTTTCTATCTGATCTTAAAAGCTCTACTGAAAACAGAATAAGAGGCATTTGGATTTTTTTCCTGTACAAGCCCATCTCCTTTTCTTCGCCTCTACCAATTTTATGTGTCATGAGAGGATCACTGTAAAACTCTTTCTTAAACTTATATACTCCTTGGAAAGCAAAAGCACTCTGCGTAGGAAGAGCCCATCTTTGTGTTGCTTTCTCCTCTGAAGATAAAATGAAAAAGAAAAAAAATTACAAGTTGTTTAACTATTATTAGTTTCCTTTCCTCAAAAGGCTTAGCAAGCGCTAAGCATTGAAGTAGCACTTCTTGCCAAGGTCTGTTAGAAGCTTACAACTGCAATACAGAATGTGTAAGTAGGCCAGATAAGAAACATAAGGAACATACTGTACTTACACGGGCTATTTCTTATGACACATTAACATAAAGTTTTATTAATCTCTATTACAAAAAATACTGAAATGTCAGATGGTTTTCTAGACTTCAATATAATTTAATATAAATATTTTCCATTACCATAAATTCTTTGGCCAAAATGCTCAATTTTCACGCTATCCAGCTACTGGCTGCAGTTCATGAAGATATTTTAACTCCTTTCTACCTGACTCAAGCAGATGCATTGTAATGACAAAAAGACTTTCTCTGTTATGTGTTCAGCACAAACATCATGATTAAAAAAAAAAAAAATCTTCCTCTTCCTGCCTTATTTCTCGTGATCTTAAGCAAGATATGTACTCACTTTTCGACTAGCGCATCATTTGCTAGACTGGTTTGTAAACATTCTGTGAGATGCGTAAATAACTCACTGAACTGTTATAAAAAGTTCTGCTCTTCAAAATCGAACGCTGCCTTTATTACTGAAGTCTAAGATCCACACCAGGCTTATCTGTGAAGAAGGCAATGTAACCCTTGTAAAGTAAATATATACTGATGTGAACAAAGAAATTTGGCCTCAGTTATTAAGCAGTTAGTATGCTTTCAAGTTTCAAAAGTTTGTGTGAAAATATTTGGAAAACAGCGGGCACCAAGTTTAGATGTGTTGATTAATTAGCCTTAAGCTCTCTAGAGACTAAAATAATCTCTCGAAAATATTAATGTAGAACTTGTCATTGCTGACGTACATTTTTTAACAAATAGTCCAAGTTTCATTGACCTCAGCAGAATTTCTCAAAATGGCATTATTTCTCCTGTGCTCTTGTACCTGTCCCAGAAATATTTACTCTTTTGTATACAACACTAAGCACCTGCTCCTACTGGTGAGGAATTCAGCTCAGTGAAGACACTAAGAAGGTCTAAAATGCATTTTGACTCACTTGGATAACTTTGTTTATTTAAGACTGCTCTTGGTTGCTTTGACCACACTTACGAACACTTGCTACTGGTAACAATTACCTAGGCATGCTCTTTCTTTTTATATCATTTTCCTGTGTTTTATTTAGCTTGGAGAACCACATCAGGATGTCACAACTAAGACATGGTAGTTTAGTAGATCTCTAACTGCCACTCACCAGCACTCCTGCAGACCAGTGCTACTTATAAGAGACATCCAAAAATACACGAAAAACATCTGTGCTACGCAGACTATCACCATACAGCAGCCATTATCTAAATTTAGCTTTTCAGTGTACACATTCATTAAGAGAAGCTTTTTACTATATTTACATATAGCTGTATGTATCAGCAGCAATCTATTTGTTTTGCACGAATGACTGGGAGACTCCTAACCAATAATGAAATTGTTTTAATTTTTTTTAAACACGCAAAGGTATCACTTACTGCTGGACAATATAACTTAGATGTATTACTGTATTTTATTATTAAGGATGTGCACTGTCATTAGGAGAGCTCACTTCCATTGAGCTTGGTTGAGATATATAGCAAAGAAATTGCAGCATACTGCAACTAACATTCAAATATCTGAAAAAAACACAACTCCTCATCCTTTATTCTGTATCAAATTTTACACTTCTCTGAATTACTTACGTAAATATAAAACACATAATGTATCTTCTCTCCTATTACAAAGTCTAGAGAGTTACGTTTTTCCACCCATAAAAGTTTAAATATTAACTTATATACAACTACAGTTCAGTTTACTCTTATGTTCTTTTTCCTTAAGTGAAAATATCCCTACAGGCAAGATCATCCCCATCTCACCCATTAATTTTCTTACAGCTTCTTCTTTCGTCTTGTGGGATTTATATCCCTTTACAGCAGGGGTTCTGTAAGTACAGTAATTGTAAAGTTAAATGATTGCACTCCCCAGTCAGCAACAAATTGCAGAACTCACTTCCCCAAAGCGAGTTCCACTTAGCATGACGGGGGACCTTACCCAGGAGATGTATAATGGAAATGTGTTCACAGAGGTACCACAGAAACTCCGTCAAAACTTTTCCCATTTATTTATGTGTTCTACGTTCAAAGGTTTTGCTTTCTTTTAATGCTAAACTTTTAAAGCTAACAGAACAATATGCTACAGAATCATAGAATGGCCTGGGTTGAAAAGGACCACAATGATCATTCTAGTTTCAACCCCGCTGCTATGTGCAGGGTCGCCAATCACTAGACCAGGCTGCCCAGAGCCACATCCAGCCTGACCTTGAATGCCTCCAGGGATGGGGCATCCACAACCTCCTTGGGCAACCTGTTCCAGTGCGTCACCACCCTCTGTGTGAAAAACCTCCTCCTAATATCTAACCTAAACCTCCCCTGTCTCAGTTGAAAAGCATTTCCCCTTATCGCTATCCACCCTCGTAAGCAGCCGTTCCCCCTCCTGTTTATACGCTCCCTTCAAGTACTGGAAGGCCACACTGAGGTCTCCCTGGAGCCTTCTCTTCTCCAAGCTAAACAAGCCCAGTTCCCTCAACCTTTCTTCATAGGAGAGGTGCTTCAGCCCTCTCCTATGCTATATAGCTTGAAAGAATCCATTTCCAGAGGGTAGATGCTCAGAATTTTCTGAAGCCATGTACTTGGTGGAAAATTAACTACCTAAAAACTAAGAAAGCATCTCCAGATGTAGAAAAACTGGTCTGCAGAGCAAAAGGCATCAGAATAAGCAGACAAATATGTGGATGGTACCTGCAGTATTGGTATTAGTCACTCATGAATAGTTTAACACTTTTGTGGATTGTTCAGACCTCTGATCCAAAGACAGAAGATATTGTTTGAATAATATCGGACTCCGATTTAGATTAATTCTCATGGGACAAGAATTCTATTTCCAGTAACATCTAAAAATCAGTATAATGCCAACACCAAAATTACTTTGATCTGAATGTTGCCTTTACTTCATGTGAGTGCATTTGACTGCCCTGCCCCGCTGCAGCAGCAGGTGTGCTCAGATTGCTGCCCTGCTATGAAAGAACTTTTGCCAGTAGTTGTTGCAAACTGCCTAATACTTCTGTGCCTTCGGCCTGACAATGCTATAGGCACTAGGACACGTGTCAGGGCTTTGGGGCATTATTTTCCTCCCTAGTCCTCAAGAATTCATTCCAGATTTCCTACCATAAGTCATCATGTTCCAGGTCTCGATGTCCTTATGGGTCCACAACCAATAGCTCTCCTGCTATGGTCAGCCAGAGTGTCAGCTCCTTAGCTCCCCTACCTCCAAACAAAATACAGCTGTGAAAATACATCCTCTCAGCAGCTGTTGCAAATTCATACAAGCCATTTTAAAGGTCTCCACTGTTTTCTTCTTGTTTCCCACAGCAGTTTCCACCGTATTACATTATTTACCAATCAAGCGCTTTCCAGAACTTATTTTTGTCAAACACTAACAAAGAATGTAATTCTCCTAGCCGCCTCCTCAAAAATAGTACATTACTTTTTTACTCTTTTTTTTTTTTTTTTTTTCCCCACTTTTTTAGCCAGAGATAGACTTCTGGCACTGAAAATAAAACTTGCCAAACTGACGAGAATTAGGAAATTGAAAATGGGACTTTTTGGAGGTAAATAAAGGGGGTAGAAATGTCAACAAAATGCTGTGGTATCAGGATTACCAATTTTTGTATTTCAGACTTGAACAATGTACTTACTCAGGCTGCAATGTGTGTTCACAGCCAAGGCATCAGCAGTGAAAGTGTTTCAGATGACTCAGCTGGGCCCAGAGCTCCTGCTCCCATTCCAGGCAGTTTCCCTCTCTTTGCAATCTTTCACAAAAATGTGTTACCTCAAACATCTCTAACATGAATCTTAAAATCCAAATCAGTGCTTCTCTTTTCTAAGGAAGTCAGTTGTGAAGGGTTACTTTAGTACAGTAGTTAAAGCCAAGCTATGAGAGCAACTAAGGCAACAAGTGTTACACCGGCAATGCTTACAGGTCTGAGCCTTCAGATGAGCATACTCACCAACTTCACAATTAATTAAAGCACATCAAGTTTCCAATATCACTAAGAGTTTCTTATTCATTTGTTTGATTCTACGATTTATATACCTAGACTTTTCACTGTTTCTTTCGGATGTAAACAAGCATTGCATTCAGCTCCGGAGAAATCCTGGAATACGGTGCCATTTTAGTTCTTGGAAACATAAAGGAAAAGGCATACATTGCTTACAGCTGGAAAATGTGGTGAGTGAACACAAATAGGATTTTGCACAGGCAGCCATACAAGGCTCATATAAAACTATGGGATTTTACAGCAGACTCAAAAGACTTGGACTCCCACGTTGCACCCTGGGTGGAACGTGGGGAAGTTGGGTTTCTTTTGTTGGGTTTTTAAAACAAACAGCCTGGTACACAGATCACAGGAAGCAGGGCATGCATATACCAAAAATAAAACCAAAAAGCCTGCACAGCCCAAAAAGCATTCTGCCTAAAACTTGACAGCAGAACTGGGAAGGCCAGCTTTGTACTCTTCAATCTTTTTGGTTTTGATTTGTTACTTCTCTCCTGCCCTCTTCCCTGATGCACTAACTTAGAAGGCTACCATTATCATAATAAAATCTCAGATTATTCTACCTATAATCTCCACAGACAGAACAGTCACTTCACACCAGATTCCTCCTCTCGTGTTAAGTTACTGTACTTCTGCTGAGGCTGGGAGTAATGCCAACCAGCCCAGCATACCCTCTTCTGCCACCACCACACCAGTAAAAGATTTCAGAATCTTCTGCTTGCTTCCAGCACTCAAATTACAGATCTGATGATATCCTCCACTTTCATACCCCATTTAAACAACAGGATACATTTTTACCATGTATTCTCATGGCACTCACTGAATGTTTAGTCGAATTTTAAGTACCATGACTGAAAGCTATTAACAAACAGAAGTCATCCCTTATGAATTCCCTGGGAGAATGAAAAACAAACAGAAACAAGGATATTACACCTCGTCACTGACATAGCAAAATTTCAGTCCTACGCTGCAGCTTCCTGGGTTACTCGGGCAGCTTGGCCACTGCAGGCACACAGGCACATGGTGAAGCCCAGAGCCCATACAAAATGTCATCCTTACTTCAAGGAGCTGAATTAGGTCTTCGGGCCTCTTCTAGCACCGCTGCTGAACTTGGGACTGCTACCAGCAAGCAGCTGGACTGCTTCTTTTAAGTTAAATAATCACAGTGCCTGAAGACAGCTTTCACAATTGCTGGGAATCATGACTCTTGGTTTATATGGTTTGTGGTTGGACATGATGATCTTTAAGGTCTTTTCCAACCTGAGAAATTCTATGATTCTATACCACAAAAACATTCAAAATTACCTCAAGAGTGGACGAAGAGTAAGGACAGTACTGATGAGTCCCAAATGTGGGGCAAAGCATTAAGCACCAGGTGAGGTGCATTGGCAAGCAAATACTAGTAAGCCAAACAGCTGTTAAGGAGTTTATGGAATTTGCCAGTGTTTCCCTGGACTTGCAGAATCAACACAGCCAAGCCTATACATTGACTTACACCAATTATCGTTGCTGGGACTAAGGCAGACCAAGCATGAGAAGCAAATAAATACGTTACATCATCACACTGGATTACTGTGCTCTAGACATTAACTGCAAGAAGGGGGGGAAGAGGAAAGGAAAAGAACACCACCACCATTTACCTAGGGATCCCTTCTATACCTTTCTCAATCGCTCATCAGTTCTAGAGAACAGATTCTCAGGTCATTAGAGCTCAAATGAACTTTCACAACAATTTTTGCTGGAAGCTACATCTTGGCTGCGCAAAACCGTTTGTCCTCTTAAAGAAAGAAGGGTTTTCCTGCCCAAACCTCAGTTGTTGCAAGATGGGAATTTATGACATTTTGTGCCATTTCCCCAAAATATCGACATAAATTACCAGACAGATAAGGCATGCTTCCCAAATCATGTATGCATCCGTAAGTGCAGAAGTGCTTCCACACACACACAAAAAAAGCAACACTAAAACTTAAAGAGCTTTCCTGTGTTTGAACTACTCCACGTGATATTGCTAGGACCAACAACAGCTTCATACAGCTAGAACAGGACAGCAATATCAGAAATAACAGAGTAGGTTGGGAAATGTGATCTCATAGTATAGCTGAAGTCTAGGAATAATTTACTCATTCAAAGATCAGAAAGGGGAAAGTAGTTTTAGTCCTCCAAGCCACTCACCAGTATCCCGGAGGAGCTAAGGTTTCTGCTAAAACGATTACAGAGGAAAAGGCATTTTATAGTTTCAAAATTTGTTTTCAGTACAGAAATAAATGAAGGCAGTTCACACTTTTCAGGAAACTCATAAAGGCAGTGCAGAAATGTCAGAAACGCCATTTCAATGTCTTCAGTGATTAGAAATTTCTGCCATTACACATGGAAGAATATCATCATCTCTAACATAACAGTTTTCATGCAACTGAAATTATAGTCTTTTTTGTTTCACTGCAATCTATTATACAACCTGTTTTTGACTTGAGTTTTGTTTTTAGTGTGGTAGTTAGTGCTAAGAACACTGTGCGATTTTGGCATTTTGGACTTTTTTTTTTTTTTTTTCAAAACCGCCAGTTCCACGTTTTTCCAATCCTGACCTGTTACTGCCAACCTGATTTTTCTAGATTGTTCTGAAACACATCTCTGCCCTTACCATCTTTCACAATATCTCTGCTTCAGAATCATCTGCAAATATAATCAAAACGTTAACTCTGCACTTTCTAAGCATTAATGCAGACATTAAACAAAACCAGAGTACTGATCCTTAATAGACACCTTCCTTAGCGTGCGCCAAAGCTGTTGCCGCTTAATGATGTGTTATAAGTATTAAGATCACTGCTATTAATCTTACCAATTAAGAACATAAATACTACTGGAGAGTGTTGGTGAAATGAAGTAAATAACATTTCATTCTAGATAGTATGATCAGTGTTCTGTTTATAACTATGGTGCTGCACTCTAGCACAACCTCAATGATACAAACCCAAGTTCAGCCACCAGCAGCACCCTCAGCACCAAAAGAGACTCACACAACAGGTACGTGGCCATGCGCTGCCTCCTGCGCATCTGCCCCAAGGTGAGCCTGGATGACAGCTGCAGCTGCAGGATCTGGGTGGCATCTCTGCCACTTCAACCATTCAGCATGAAACCAAGCTGCACATGGAGCCAGTTCAGGCTGCCCCACCATCCTCCCCACCCCTTCCCACGTTACTTAATGACATAACAGCAAGCACGTGGTCCCCCTTCCAAACTTTAAAAACTTGATAGAAAGTTAATAAAAACTACTGAGACTTACTGGAAATGTACATATGGTAATAGTTCTGATACAAAACACTTCAAGGCAGCCAGCCCTGACACCAGGACATTATTAAAATTGAATTAGCTTATGATTGAATCATCAACTACACCTTCAAATGCTCCAGAACTACAACGTGGCATGTGCAAACTTATTCACTGGGGAACAATCCTTTACCATGTTCTATCCTGAGTCAAAATCGTGCCATTTGGAAGTAGGGCCTGTGATAAGCTGGTTACTTTTGAGACTTCTGGCTAAGGAATTAAAGCTGTTCTAATATTATTATTATTTTTTTTTAATCTTTTTGCTTCTATTCTTCTTTGGTTTTGTTTTTGGTTTTTTTGCTGCTGCCACTTTTAGAAAAACTCACATTCACACTTCCATTTAATCTCTCCAGTCCTGCACAATAAGTTAAAAAAAAAAAAAAAAAAGTAATATTTCTGGTGTACTAATAGCATCCTATACTGAACTGTGGCAGAGCTGTGCTACTGCTGATTCAGTTGCTTCTGAATCTCCTCATGATTCCATGATTCACCTGAATGGCAACTACAGGAAAAAAAAAGTATGGACAGAGAGAATACTAAAAGTAATAGTTGAATAATCCACTACTCATCAGTGATATATATACACACATTTTTTCTCCAACAGATCAACAATGCTGTGCAAGGCTAGCTCTTTCACTACACTCCATTATATGTTTACATTCCCTGTAAACATTTTAACCATGAGACTTCTGCACCTCCTTCAGCTGTTAGGAATACCACCTTAACAAAGAAGAAAAGCCCCAAAACACAATGCCAAACATACAGTATTTACGACTGACAACTTCACTCTAGTACTACAGATAGATTTCACTTGCCATAGAAATCCAGTTAAGCTTCCTGAGAGTCTCTTGCTGAAATCCAGGGCATATATGCAACTTGAGTCAAGCAGGCAGAGACTCAGCTTTACAGTTTTACTAGTGTCTGCTATGCCATCTTACTCAGTGCAGGAATCCATGTCCCCAGTACAGCTGAGCAATCATGCTCTCCTTCCATGGTCTGCTGCTGCTGCCATCACTACTGGCAGCTCCTGTGTGAGCAGAGCCAGGCCCCAACTGACAGCCCCACAGGAGCATTTCGCAAGCGTGGCTATGAGGAACCCTTCTATGAGGCCACTGTGGAAAATACTGCATTCTCCACACCCGCAGGCGTACAGCAGGAATTTCTGTCTCACGCTGAGGCACTGTGGTCCTACACTACCAATCCTCAGACCTATGGCCATGGTGAATTTGCCATGGCCACGCAGGCAGCAATAGTGATGTTTGATGTAAGAAAGGTTCTTCAGAGGAACAAGACTACTTGCTGGTTGAATAGGAGCCAGCAGTGTGTCCAGGTTGCCCACAGTGCATTTGACATCCTGGCTTGCATGAGAAATAGTATGGCCAGCAGGACCAGGTTGGTGATCATCCCTCCGTACTCAGCTATGATGAGACCTCACCTTGAGCACTATCTTCAGTTTTTGGGCCTCTCACTACAAGAAAGATACAGAGCTTCTGGAATATGTTCAGAGAAGAGCAATAACGCTGGTGAAGGGATTAGAAAACAAGACGTCTGAGAAGTGGCTGAAGGCAATGAGGCTGTTTAGTTTGGAGAAAAGAAGGCTCAGGGGAAGCCCCACTGCTTTCTACAACTACCTGAAAGGAGGTAGTAGTAGGTGGGTCTCTTTTCTCAGGTGACAAGTGATAGCATGTGAGGAAACGGCCTTACATTGCATCAAGGGAAGTTTAGATTAGATGTCAGGATGAATTTCTTCACAGAAAGGGTGGCTAGGCATGGAACAGGCTTGCCCAGGGAAATTGTGGAATTGCCATCCCCAGAGGTATTTAAGAGATGTGGATGTGACTTAGTGGTGGACTTGGTAGGGTTAGGTGATAGATGGACGTGATGATCTTATAGGTCTTGTCTAATCTAAATCATTCCATGACACTTGCTGCTAGGACACATCAAGGTACATATGCAATTAGAGACCACTGGAAAGCACGCAATCCACTGGGACAGTAGCTGCTATAGTCACAGAGCAGAAAACAAAACCACATGCATAAATTCACTTGCTGGCAGGTCTGAGAAAGAGCTAAATTGTCCACTGTCCACCCTAGAAGTGGGTAAACTCCACTTTGGTCACATTTTCTCCAAAGTACAATAGGGTTGCCAGGAAAATCAGAACATAAACGAGTCCTGGGAACTTGTCTTTGTCCCACTACCATAATTCATAATAGGGCTTTTTCAATTTTATGATTTACTCCATGAACCAGCACAGAGCTGCTGCCCACCCACAGGGCAGAGGCAGTATCCTGCCTGAACCATGGCTGATCTCATTTGCACATCTAAAGTTTCAGAAATCTGACTGGATTTTTTTCCAGTTGGTGTCCAGCAAACAAGGAGGACTCAGTCTGTGACCACCTGCTGACATTTTGACTGAACAGAGCTGCCCAAAGCATGCCCACTGCTCCTGCCCCCTTCCTCCTCCAACCCCACATTTTCTGCCTCATGCGTAACCAGTAGCACTCGATGAAGCTGAGGGCAGCTTGCCTCCCTGATACAACACAGAAGGAAATTAATTTCCTCTCTGTCCCTCTTGCACCTATTTTCCAGCTCTCCACTTGCACTCCTTGACATCCATCACTTCCACTTTCAATCTATCAATGTATGTTTCCTTGACGTATGTCCCCACTGTGCTGCCCAGGGACTGCCTGCGTACAGGAGGCTGCTGCTCTCACTGACCTTCCCCAGTTAGCAACAGAGCACCTAATTGAAAAGGGTGAACATTTTTCATGAAAATGGTGAGAGAAACATCACTAATATTTTAACTATTAGATGCCTGCAGCTCCACGTGGCAGTACTACAACTTTCTGCATGTAAACGCACTCATTTTTATTCACCTTCTTCACCCTTGCCAAACCATTATTTTCACAATGTGGTATCATTTCATAGACTGACAGAATGGCTTGGGCTGGAAGGGACCTCAAAGCCCAATCAGCTCCAACTGCCTGCCACTGGCAGGGTTGCCTGGGCCCCATCCAACCTGACCCTGAACACCTTCAGAGATGGGGCTTCCACAGCCTCTCTGGGCAGCCTGTACCAGTGCCTCACCTCCCTCTGAGTGAACAATTTCTGCCTAACATCTAACCCAAACCTCATCTCTTCTAGTTTAAAGCCATTCCCCCTCGTCCTATCACTAACTGCATGGGTAAATATTCCATCTCCTGCCTGTTTATAAGCTCCCTTCAAGTGCTGGAAGGCTGCAATGAGGTTTCCCTGGAGCCTTTTCTTCTCCAAGCTAAACAAACCCAACTCCCTCAACCTGAGTTATTACAAATAGCATTATTTTCTGTGATCTGAAGGCTGCAGAATGTGTGAACAACTTTCAATATTTTCCTTCTAAAATTTTATGACAAAGACTTGTAAAAGCAGTGAACATTTATTCTGAAACAGATTTTCAAGCTAGACATGGAAATTACAGCTGGAAACACCACCTGTTTTGTTGTTTTTTTTTTTAGCTGAGCAGAAACAAAAAATAAGGAAAGCAAGACAACATGCAGACAAAAGCAGGAATCTGTGCTATCCAGTGGGTTTTCAGTAAATGTGAAAAAAAAAAAAATCAACAACGTAATTATACCGTAAGAAATAAAAGAAATTAAAATAAAAACCCAACTTTTTTGTCGAACCATAAAGTAGCCTATTTTTGTGCTTGATTGGATGTTCTCCAAGTGAGACATCTGAATTCAATTAACAGAAGTTTTGTTTTGGGGCTTGCATTTTTGTTTTGCTTTTTTAAGTACTGAAAATTTAACTATGTGAACTCTTTTTTGTTGAATGACAAGATCAGAGGACAGTTAAAGCATAGTCCAAGTCTTTTACAGCTCAATAGCAAAAACTGTTTGCTAAAGAAAGATGGAAAATGATCACATTGAAACAGCGCAATGAGATGTGCCACAGCCATACTGTTGCTAATTCATATATTCTGTATTTCACAAGTAGTTGTTTATCCTCAGTCTTGAGCATACAGCTGACGTGCTAATTTGTTCCAAGCTGTCTCATAATTATTTTTGTTCTTCAGAAAAAGACAGATTAAGGTTCATTTTGTTTCAGGTAATGTAATGACCCCTCAGATGAATCAGTAAACTTGAAAAATGAATGTAATTAAGAGTTATGTTTTGCTTAGTATTTCCAGATATCATTTCACAGTTGATATGCAGTGATCAATACACAGAAAGACCTGATGCAACAACACAAAAATACTCAGTGGCTTCTTTCTGCTGTCATTCATGAGAATTTGGACTTAACCCGTAAGCAGAGCCCTGGTGTTAACTTTCCAATTTTCATTTGGAGCATGTCTCATATGCAACCTCCAGGCTGGAGCCAACCTTCAAGAGGCTTCCTCCACCTTCTTCGACAAGGTGTGAGTGATCACTCAAACTTCCCCTCCAAAATCTACCACAACCCCAAGCATGGAGCATCGCTGCTCATCCTGAGAAGAAGCCTGAGACGGAGTATTGCTGTTACAATACACTGGGGAGCTGAGTGGTGCACCACGGCTGCGAGAACATGCATGGGAAGGTGTGAAACCCAGAACACCCACAAAAAACCACAGCAGTATTGCAAACAACACATGGGAAGATGACAGAATACTCTTGCTAAGACACATTAAAGTGGAAACATGACGGATAGAAGCAGTTTGTGTAGGAGATTCCAGATGCTGATGCAGTCAAGCCAGTCAAAATAGATAAAATACCTGCTTTGGGTATTTAAAGACACTGATTCCTTTATTAACAGATCACAACAGTCTTCCATAAGTTTCTTCGTAGGGGGCCACCCTGGCTGATAGGTGCTACATAATAAACACTGCCAATCACAAAATCCTTCTCATCTTCCACAGGCTGTACACACAGAGGTGTCTCAGGTTGTTGTGCCTTTCACAGGAGCCACAAGTTTTTTCTCATAAAAAGAAGAAAAAAATTCTCATTCTCCTTTCTAATGCCTAACAAAAATGTACCAAGCAGTCTGTTTGCAACTGATCCACCTTCCTTTCCAGAAATATTTGTTCAAAAACAAGAGCTGAGACAAAAGTTCAGAATTCAGTAAGGGTAAGAGCAACAAGCCTTCCAGCACCATCCATGTGCATACTCTCCTTTGAACAGCTTGAGCCCATTAGCTTCTTTTGTTGTCTCTACACTGTCCAATAAAAGTAACTGAAGCCAGCCCCATTTGTAATATGCCATATTTAAACGTAGGCATTTATGCCTCTTTCCTCCAGATTTAGAGATAATTTTCCTTTAATTAACAAACTGGTCAGCCTGTCAGATTAGGAATAATAGGCAGTGTTATTACAAGGGCGGGGATGTGCATCTTGTGACCTGTGAATCCTCTGTGAGGTTGTAAATACAGCATCAGATCCACAATGAAGTACTTAAACCACACAACAATATAACAATGGTTAGCCATGGTAAGCCCAACCCTAATTTTAAGGCATTCTTTTGTTTCTCCAACAAAGAGATTTTAAATTTGAGAAACTTCTTCATGCTTTCTGTAAGCTCAGCATGCACACTGAAATCAGCGTCGAACCTTGTTCTACAAAACATAATCAACTTCACAGAGAATTGGGGAAGACACTCTAGCATTTGTTTTGGAGAGTCTCTATGAGATGCAACCGACATCTCTAAATTTATAAAATAATTTCCATGCCTCAGGTCTCAGAGTTTCAAACAATAAAAATACTTCTTTCCAAATTGTTACCTACCACACCTGACTAAACAGCATGCACATAAGAATGTTTGTTTTTCTAAAACCACTCCATATAAAATTAGCTTGCTTAGTGACATTCTGGTGGTAATCCCAGGCAAAAGCATTTTCCCGGTTTATTTTAGAACTTGCAGCACATGCAGGTAACGCTGAGTGTGTGCATGTTACTCCTGATGTGTAACAGGCTAGGACCAACTGTAACACTGAGGAAGAGCAGACGGAATTATCCTGTTATTACAGAGGGCTAATCTGCCTTTCCTGCAATTTTATACTAAAGAAAGAATTATCACTCAACAGTTTGAGTCCAGTTGTTCAAAAAATTAAGATTAATAGTAGAATCATAGAATGACTTGAGTTGGAATGACCCTCAAAGATCATCTAGCTCTAGTACAAGAGGCTCATCTACCATCACAGGAGAAAACTGACTGCCATCCATGTTAATGGAGCCCAGGCTTTGCAAGACCAACACAGAAACGTGGCACTAATACTGACGTTGACATTTGGCACCTGTTTAAAATTGTTTGGAATGATGAAATGTTTCAAGGAGGTATATAATCTGGACAACTGCTCCTAAACTACAAAAATTCATGCACTTTTGTTTTTGTTTTCCAACTTGACCCAAATTCAATCTAATGCTAATCTCTTGCTGTGCTCTATGAAAAGACCAACACACAGCTCCAAGAAAAGCACAAGCATCAAAGCCTTCTCCTGGCACATCTGAAAATTTCCCAGGAGTAGCTATGATAGTTTAACTGATCCTTGGCTCTGCTTCTCAGATGGGTCCGCTGCACTCCTGCTGTCAGCGCGAGACCTGGCTCACTGGCACACCCAAAGGCAGCCCTGGCTGCTGGCTGTGCTCCACAGCACCTCTGCCAGCCTCCCTGGCTCTCACTGCCACATCCCAGCTTGCTTCTTCTCTCTGCTGATACCTGCAAAATGCAATTGGTTCTATTGGACTCTGTTTCAGTGAAGCATCCTCCTCCGCCTTCATCCAAGCACTCTCTGAAGTCATATTTTGCCTGCAACCTTTCTTTCTCCTTTGCTGTCAAAAGAGATAATGAGCTTGAAGGCAGATCATGTGGGAAAAAAGAACAAAACCATGAGAAACCATTCTTGTTGAAGATATTTGCTTAGTGAAATGAAAATTCTCACACTGTATTTGGACAGTTCACAGGGAACTCGTTTTCACTAAAACTTCATAGGTCTGCTGGCGACTGAAAGTTTGCTAGAGCCCAGGAGCACTCATCTGTCTTTGGCTCGCACACAAGCTACTTGTTCAAGGCTGTGTCATGAGTAAGCTATTAGCCACAGTTGTTTAATAATACCAAGCATCGCAGCACTTGTATTTTGCAAAGGGATAAATATCCAGCTCGAGCACAAAATGTTTAACCCTTGGGCAAAGTATGTAAAATGAATGCGCACAGAAAAAAAAAAAAAAATGCTGCATAAAGATCAGATTCCTTTCCTGAAGGAGAAAAGAATTTCCCTTCTCTCCTCTCCCAGATGCCAGAAGAAATTATTCTCATATCGTGGTCCTGTACAACAGGTTAGAGAATTTCACAGAATCATAGAATGGCTTGGGTTGGAAGGGACCTCAAGGATCATCAAGTTCCAACCCCCTGCCACAGGCAGGGTTGCCAGCCACTAGATCAAGTACTAGATCAGACTGCCCAGGGACCCACCCAACCTGGCCTTAAACACCTTCAGGGATGGGGCATCCACAGCCTCTTTGGGAACTCCTCAGTTGCTGCCTAGCTCTCTCTCCCTAGCAGTGGAGTATTTACAGAGTACTTACAGAGCCTGCCCGCCTTTGGAGAGACCTGCCCCACTGAAGACAGAACCGAAGAGGTTGATACTGCTCAAAACAGCCCAAACCCGCTGGTTGCAAAGACTGTTGCAACCAGTTTTATTTCAAAATTAAAGTGCTGTGACGAGGTTGTAAAAAAAAAAAAAGACTTATTTTTGAAGTGCTGAGTACTTCAACCCTAGCATTTGCCAAAGAAATCAGCAGAACATTTCCTTTTTTTATTTTTTCATGAACAACATATCTGAGTTCCTTCCACAAGAAATGTTTTTGTCCTACATTTTTGATAACCTCCCAGAACATTTTCTCCTCCCTTAATTAAAAAATGCGGAGTTTTTCCATTACCTCTAAACAAGCAGCATAGGAAAGAGAGGACATTTCTCACAATGTAACTTTCACAGAACTTGCTAATGACACTGACCTTGCTGCAAACAGATTCTCTGTAACAGGATTTTCTCTGTAAATCTCTAGCAGGTATCCCCAAATTTCTGTGAATTATGCAATATTATTGTTATTTTCAGTACAAATTTATCTGATTTCAGCTTCCAGCTATTGCTTCCTGTTATGGCTTTCTCATGTACTGTAATTTCCTTGGTATTTTCTCCCGGCAAAGGTATTTGACCACTGTAATCATGTCCGTCTTCTTTATGCTAAGCCAATACTTACTGAGTTCTAGGTTTCATATTGCAAGGTATTTTTTTTCCAGACCTCAAATCAATTTAGCAAGTTTTTTTTTTTTTTCCTAGTACTCTCTCCAATTTGTTGTGGGTTTTTTTCCTTCTAAAAAACGCGATTACTGAAAGCGATATTATGCCACAGAGATAAACGTCTTCTAACTCTTGGCTTACACACGTCAGGAACAAATTATTCCTTTTTACCATAGCTCCAGCCAGAAGTGCCTGTTGATACATCGGAGGAAGAAAATTATACATACAACAAGCTTAAACATGAAATACTGACCTACACAATTAGGTAATTTTATGTACGTAAGTATTGGGGGTTATAAATCTGGGTAACACAAACATAATACTACTGATGTAGCTACTACTGCTTGGGATAAAATTAAAATACATTAAAATATACAAAATATCAGTGTACCTTTGCAAGACTGAAAGAATTTCTCAGATTTTAACAAACTAAACCAAGTCTTACTCCTTAAATGACTAAACTTGATACCAGCAAAACTAATGGGTAAGAAAAGCCAAACTGGATAGTGCTGCTCACTAAACAGAGTTTACAAGTATTACTTGCCCAATCCATTTTCAGGATTGGTCTTTAAAAATTCTCTCTTTGGCCTATGGACTGCAACTAATTTCCAGTTTGTCAGAGACAATTTCGCATCAGATATTTTAGTCAAAAATACAGCAGGTTCCAGCTGATCCTAATGAGGCACCAGCATCACATCTCTGGCAAGTTAATAGCAGTATGATTTACAGCTGCTACTTCATCAACTGCTATCTCACGTTAGTCACTGCTGTTAAGTATTTCTGAAGTGAAACAGCACATCTACACTGAAAAAAAAAAAAGAAAAGAAGAAATGTACAGCAGAAGTCAAAGTGAGACTGCCAACAAAATCAATTATCATCTTCGGTCATCATACAGACATCATGTTTTGCGTTCCTGTTATAGGAGAACCAGTAATGTCTTTCTCCTCCATATAATATGTAAATATTTTCCTGAAGAATTTCTCTTAAAAGTCTTTGAAAAGTCTTCCATTCTTACAGAGGAAACGTTTCCTCAGACATAGCCAAAAATGACAAAATGTTTAAACTCAAAAAACTTCATTATATTTAAACCTTTTGATTTCTATGTAGACTGTTTTCTTCTCTTTTGGTCACAAGTAGAAGCAATTTCCTAAGCTACCTCAGTGACTTAGACAGATGTACACAGACACTTCCTTGCCTTCACCTCACCTTAAATTTTAAAACAAGGTAAAAAAAAAAATAAAATAGAAATGCTCAGCACCTACCCTCTCAAAACAAACAAAGACAATGCCCAGAGAACTTTAAGAAGCTTCTCAGCTCATTTGGTTCCCCTTTTGTATTATAACTACTGCAGATCTGATATTTTGGATTATCCTTAAATAAAAATCAAGCAAATCTGAATTAACAATTTCAAATCTACATCTCTCCAAACATTAGCATATGTCTCTGCAAGCACCAGTTCTTTTCTTGCTGGTCTGCTGGCACGGCTTTAAATCATGAAATTCTGCTAGAACCAGAAACAAGAAAAACATTTCTTTCCAAAGGTCTGCATTCCTTTTCCATTAGAAGTCCTTTCTTCAAAATAGCATTTCTTTGCTGCGTTTGTTGAACCACCCTCATGTTGACAAGTTCCTCCCATAATAAATGACGAATTTCATTAGAACTGGCCATAAAGCTGACAAAAAGCAAAAAATCACTTAATTGCTTTCATTTCTAAATTTCACCAAAATATGCACTGATGACAATAATGAAAGCATGCAACTGTGGGCACCTCTGCTCCACACAGAGGGCGATGTGTGACACAGCAGAGCTGCACCTGGAAACAAACAGCGTACCACATGGATATGGCTAACACATGGACTAGTATGCTATCCAGAGGCTGAATGCAGCAGGGTGTGCCATGGTGCTGGTGCCACCACATTGTTCAGAAACACAAACACACTGCCCTAGCTCTGTCCCTGGGAACATGTGCCCTCACCAGAATGCTTCACACTGGCACGGACACCTCCGCACTCATCGTGGCGTCACAGCACTGCAGATGAGGCCTCACGTATTCACAGAGGCCTTAATGAAAGAACACAGGAAGCAGCCATGGCCTTCAGCTTGTTCCTCCAGCCCCACAGCAGTAGCTGCTGCAGGCATACAGTTGCTGTGTTGATTACCCAGGTTGGCATTCACCTGTTGTTGCAAGGTCTAATTTCCAGTTGCTTAGAAACTAAAAAATCTTAGGCCATTTTGACCAGTATTTTCCAAATCATACATTCGTCTCATGCTGGACATTTTCAGGAAGCAACACTTGATATATGCAAAAATTAAGTCTTCTCTTATAAAATATGCAAACAATAGCAATTAAAGACTATCTGAAAGTGCTTATTTACCACTGGCAGTTCTTCAAGTTGAGATAGATCAGAATAAATCTTACTGACGCACGTGCACACTTCGTGAGAGCAAGATATGAAATACTGTTCTGAATCGTAACCTACTGATCCTGTGAATAACATTAGGGGTTACCTACAAGCTGAAGAGCAAATAAAACAGGACCACTGAGATATCAGAGGAATATTGAGCACATCTCCAGAGCTAATAAGAGATAATGCCCTCACAAACTCATCACCTCAGGTAGCTTTTTTTTTTTTTCCCCATTCAGAATTTATTTTTTTTCCAGTTGAAACTGTTAACTAGTAAACCAACTTTATCTCTTCCTCTAATACCTGGTTTCATCAGTCCTTTGGTAGAAATGCAACTTATTTTCATCTCTTCCAACCAGAACGGTCACAATACTTCCCCCTGAGCAAGGCAAAAGTGTCATTTATGCATAAACACATGGTTTCTAGCTGACAGAAACGCTCAGGAGAGCACACTGGATTTCACCCCTTTCCTATGGGATCAGAGTCCAGTGTGACAAACATGTCCAGCTCTGTCATGCTGCAGCATTTACCTTGCCCATGCCAACGCTGGCAGCACCCACAGGTCCATCAGCCCCGAAGGCAGCAAGAGCAAAAGTGCTGCAGAAAACTCTCAGGAGTTTCCAGACAAGAAACTTGAGATAGACATGGTGAAAAACATCAAAAGACTCAGCCTGTCTTCACTTGCAAAGACATCATTAGTTTTTCTTTCCAAGACATTTTAAATTGAAAAAGGAAAAATAAAGTTCAAAAGGTCATTTCTTTCACAACTTCAAACGATCATTTTTCCTCTCTTCTTTTTGCTTATATGAGAAGGAATGTACTGATTCGGGACAACTGTGAAGGTTTCTTTTTCTTCTCTAACCCTAACATTAATATCTACCATCTCCTTTTCCATCTTTCCAAAAAGAAAGTGTCTATTTTATAACTATTCCCAGCCATTTCCTATTGTTAAAAATACTCATGTACTTCCCAAGTGCCTGCACCTCTGGAGGAGCTGTGGCCATGAGATATCCAGAGCCCCAGCCCTCAACATAATCTTGTCACCACGTGCAAATTTACTTCTGTAAGTGGAGTGTGTAGGCAGACATACTGAGATATACGTCCACTAAGAAGTCAAGAGACTAAGAAGATGCAGAGCTCTTCTAAAGCAGCTCCCTCCTACAGGACAGCGGCTCACTCTCTCTGAGAAAGCCTCCCGCTACAAAACATACCCTATAGCCCTAGGTGTAAGAGGGGAAGGTGCATGTTCATGCCTCCTGAGAGGATCTGTCGCTGCCACCAGCATCACGTTCTGCACTACTCGATCTTGCATCTCCTCCTGCATCTATGTGAGCTCTCTCCTACAGCAGCCAATCCAACAGCCCTTCCCACATTCTCTGGATAAAAAAGTTGGACAGCACTGTTATTGAAATAAGTACTACCTAAATAAAGGATTCAATCTTTCTCTTTCTAGGAGGCATTTAATTGTATCTTTCATTATTATGCAACCCCTATGTTTTAGGCAAATTATTCTAATCCACAACAAGAGCTTATGCATGAAATCCCACAGCCTGCAGATTCTAGCATGCGGCACCGTTTATTTCCTCTTTTGTTGCTAACCATTACTTAATCACCCAACTATGAAAAGCCCAACATATGCCTCTCATCTTCTTGTATATCTTCAACCCCCTTTGACCTACTTCATGAGCAACTGCAAGGAGCACACTCATCACAAGAAAGTTTTCTGCTGGCTTCATACATAGAAGCAGTAATCAATTCCAGAGAAAAAAACAGCAAAGGTAACCAACCACACACAAAGTCCCTCCATTCTCTGGACTAAATACACCACTTGAAGCAAACACAGCTAATTACAGAAAAAGTAACAAATTCCAAAACAAAAACAAACACTGTTTCAAAAGAGGAGGTTTTAACTTGTTTGACATAAGCATCAATTCTCAGGCACTCACTGTTCTTTAAAGCCTTATCCCTGCACATGAGCAGGGAGGAATGGAGGAGTTGAATGATGTTCAAACATTTTAAACATCATTACAATGAGAACAGTATCTTCACTGTGCTCTCTTTACCTACTGGAAATCAATTCCTGCAAATATGAGCAACTTCATATATAATAATTTTAAATGTTAATTTGTCTGTGTCATGAATATAGCTATGGAAACCTTTCAAGTTTTGGCATGAGAAGTGCTATGTGATATGACGTAGAAGGATTTGGAAACATAGGCTATATTTAAGGACAAGTTGTTGATAAACACTACAACTCAATTGCTTTTCATCATTTCCTTTAATTAAAAGAGTTATACATTAAGACCATAAGAGCTGCTCCCATTAGCCATCACCAAATCTGGAATTGCAGACTATGGCTGTAATAAGGATATCATAGAATCACAGAATAATAGTATGGTTTGGGTTGGAAGGGACATTTAAGATCATCTAGTTTCAACCCCCCTGCTAGAGGCAGGGACATCTCCCTCTAGACCAAGTTGCTCAAAGCCCCATCCATCCTGGCTTTGAATGCTCCCAGGGAGGGGGCATCCACAGCCTCTCTGGGCAACCTATTCCAGTGTATCACCACCCTCGCAGTACAGAATTTCTTCATAATATCTAGTTTAAATCTACCCTCTTCCAGGTTAAAGCCACTTTCCCTCATCCTGTCACTACCTGCTCTTATAAGAAGTCCCTCCCCAGCTTTCCTGTAGGTCACTATAAGGTCCCCTGGAGCCTTCTCTTCTCCAGGCTGAAGAGCCCCAACTCTCTCAGCCTGTCCCCATAGGGGAAGTGCTCCAGCCCTCTGATCATCTTTGTGGCCCTCCTCTGGACCCGCTCCAACAGCTTGATGTTCTTCGTTGGGGGCCCCAGAACTGTACACAGTACTCCAGGTGGGGTCTCACAAGAGCAGAGTAGAGGGGCAGAATCACCTCCCTCAATCTGCTGGTCACACCTCTCTTGATGCAGCCCAGATTACGGTTGGCCTTCTGGGCTGCAAGTGCATGTTGCTGGCTCACACTGAGTCTTTCATCAACCAACACCCCCAACCCTTCTCCTCAGGGCTACTCTGAAGCCATTCTCCACTCACATGTATGCCTTGTTCCAGCAAAATAAAATATACTACTGTAGGCAGACTGTATCAAGGACAAACTAAATCTAGTACTGTGGTCTGTGTTGTTTTTTTTTCCCCTCTGCAGTGACTATTGCACTCACCAGAGCTAAGATGTAGCCTGCTCAGGTGATCAGAAGGCTGTCAGGGCACAACCCAATAAAGACTCAAGGGAGACATTCAGCTAGCCCTGAAAACAAGCCAGTCTAATATAGAACCGAAGTGGAATCTTTTATTTACTGAAACTCCTGGTAAACGAGTTGGATTTCCAGATGCTAAACCAAGTGTCATTCATCCTACTGAAAATACAGATAGGTCCACTGCAATCACTTCTGGAAAAAAATTAAAAATTAAAAAAAAAAAAAAAAAAGCTTCCTGAATTCCTTATCTTCCAAAAAACACTTGCCTGACACTCACATTCGCCTTCCTATCCATCCATTATTGTGTTAGGAATAGTGATTGCTCATGTAAACTCTCACTTTTTACAGAATTGCTCAAGCCAAGTTGCTAACAACATTCACTGCAACAGTTAAGAAACTGTAAGTCAATCCAACCATCTGCTTAGGACTGTGAGCAGGAGTGCTTCACCAAACAGAAATGCAACTCAGCTTCAGCAATACCAAACAGACCCTATGAATACTTTAAACCACTCAGAGCACTTCTCAGCATCTGGACAAACTTTCTGTTGTTAGAACAGATAGAAACAAATGCTGCAAGAAAGCAGAAACAATATACTTAAGGCATTTCAGAAAGTTTTTAAACAGCAGATGTTACTTTTCAAACCCATCTGCCATGTTACCAATCGCCCAACTCAGTAGGAGGAACAGGAGATGATGCAGCCACTCCCGGGCTGTACAACCTGATTACAGCAATTTAGGCCAATCTTGCACAAAACCTATTTGCAAGTCTCTTTAGCAGGGCTTTCTTGCCCCCAAACAAAACTCACACTAACTCTCCCTCTGTCTCCAAGTACAAGGGCAAGCACTGCCCACGCACAGCAAAAGAAAACATCAGAAAACCTTCCTTTGCAATAAAATATTCAGGTACTTTGCCAACCTTGGAAAACTCCAAGAAGTAAAACAGACCACCCACACATTTAAAACTCTACACAAAGTCTCTCTCGTAGACGCGAAGTTCTCCTTTTGCTTAATAGATCAGTTCTTACAGACTTTACAAAGTAGACACATCTATCTTCATCATGACGGTTCATTTATTTTGGTAGGAAGACAAAAATTTAGGATGAGATGGAGGTCAACAATTAGAAGTATATTCTATATTTAAATGTCAGAAAGATATTTTAATATCTTACATAAATGAATCCATATGTTTTTCTCAAAAGAAAGCCTTCTGAAGCCAGCCAGTAATACCCAGAGTGAGCTGTATTGCATCTGACACATGTGGAAAGGGTAAGGTATGCAGCTTACACCTAACACACTAGAATTTCACTTGTGGTATTCATTCATAAAATAAATTCATAAATTCACAGGTCTCATAACAACTGTTAGAAAGGCTCCATACATCCAATAAGACTTTTCATCCTAACATGTCTCAGAACTTTTCAATCCTATCTGTAAACCTAGAGTACATACAGAGAAAATTCCATGAGAGAAAAGACTTACATTATCTTAGTTTAGCATCTTCCCATAACTAGAATCACAGAATCATTAAGGTTAGAAAAGACCACTAAGATCACCTAGTCCATGGTGGAGTACAAAACTAAACTGCCTTTAACTAAGATTTTGTCAAAATTATTCCTTTTCTTATCCCGTATAAAATAATACTCATCAGTTAATTATCAGATTTTTCCACTCAAAAAATAACTATGTTGCAAATTTCCAACTATTCAGTGTCACTATTCAACAAACAAGTAACTAGTGAAAACCCTTTTATGATCCAGACAGAGCCACTGCCCACACATCGATATTGACCCTATGTCTTATCTTGACTTCAGTCTCCTCCGAGCTCCAGGAGGGTTGTGGATGGAATGCACAGGGCCTGACACATGAGTTGCTATGGACCATCTTCAGGCACTGGGGCAGAAACAATGCGGAGATAAAAAGAAGCAGTCTTCCCATTCTGACTAGCAACTTCATAGTGTTCCCTGGTACCATCCACCTCAGCTCTTACACGATTTTTAAAAGTGTGTTTGGACTTCACAAATATATTTTAAGTTACAAGGAACTGAAACAGTAAATTGAGAGTGAAAGGCTTCTTGTATCATGATTAATCTTAAATCCAGTGCATGAAGAAAGGTAGAATTGTTACAGTTCCGTGTAATGACTGTAGATCAACACCAGAGCAAAACACAATAGCATTTGGTCTACTGTTTTCAATTTGCTCGTTTGTCAGAGACAGACAGAAAGGAAGTTTGTAACTGTGTAATATGAACCAAAAGCTGCACAAACCTTACTTTGGACATATCATGATCTGTAATCAGAAGGCATAATTTCGGTAATTACCTTGGAAAACTGTGAACGGAAGAGGATTACAACACGGTCTATGGAGAAATGTCGTGATGCTGAGGATTAGAATAAAACAAGTGGATCAAAATTTAGTACAAAACCACACAGTGAAGGATTTTCCCAATAGGGGAAGATTAGTCAGTTGGACTATTAAGACTGGAGCTTTTCACCTGCAAACACTGAGTATTAACTAACGTGTCCAGACCTATAAAAAGAGGATAACAAGTGTCAAGAAAAGCAAACAAAGGAAAGTTATATCCAGTACAGAAAAGGAAGTAGTAATTAATATCACTGAACAAAGCACTGCATGGGACTGTATATAAAATACTGTATACCATTCCTGTCAACGTTGTTCCAGAATAAGTAATACATTCCATAGCAGGTTCAAGACATGCTACTAGCCCCATCAGAGGGAAGGAGGGTGTCCAAGCAGAACCCAAAAGCACAGTCCTTCTTTACATGAAAGGTTTACGTTAGCTTGTGCAGGCTGGTCGGACGGAGATGGTCAGAGGAATGAGAACTATTTGAACTGCAAAAAATCTGAGGCACAACAACAAAGATGAATAAAGATGTCATAGCAAAAAAGTTTCAGCTGGAAATCAGAGGAATTTTCTGTACATCCAAACACTGTTGTCTGGTAACAAGCTTTCAGCAGGCATGTAAAAGTAAACAAACCTAACTAGTTTTAAAATTAAATCTGAACAGTTATTAAAAAGAATGATTGGAGGTAGTTGCTTACAGCACCAGACTGGATTTTTTAGCCTTTCCCTCTTGCATTGCTAGCTTTGATTTATGCATTACATAGCTCAAAACTACCTAGTTCTGCTCAGAAGAAAGAAAAGAGCAAAACAGCAGCTGAGATTTCTTCAAGTGGTTTTCTGCAATTTTCTCCTTGCAGTTTGGCACACAGACAACTGAGCTGATACTGTTGGTTATTTTATACCTGGCATCCACAAAAGCCTCTTCTAATACAGTACATACAAACACACCTGTAATCTTTTATAGACAGATTCATGCATATTGTTGGAGAAAACACTGGGCCAAGGATTTCAGCTGCTCAGCAACACACACACACAAGTTAGGAGCAGGCAAACTCCAAAAGGCGGTAAGCTTTCACCATCACTCTTGAGGCAGACAGAACACAAAGAAGGAAGCCTCCCGAAATAGGATAAGCAGGAATGATGCTCAGCCCTTGCAGCTGGATTTCTACAGATGACTCTATGCCTTGGTTTAATAACACTCCACTACAGATTTAAACCTATTTGCAATTTCAGTAATACAAAAAAAAAACTAATACGACATAAGATTAGCAAAAGAATTTGCTAAGAAGGAGAAGATATTCCGTCCTCAGCGAACTGCTGGCGTTGAAAGATTTGAAAGCAGAAGTTTCACTCTAGTCCAGAGCTTGCTGCTCTGGCAACGTGTTGAGACAGACAGGTGGGATTTAGCACAAGATCATCCCCCATACAAATTCAGTCCTTCACCCTCAATCAAAACACAGAGGCATCAACAGGTAAGAAATGCACTGCAGAGTCACAGCTATGAGATAAAGACACTAAACATTTCTACAAAGCCTGAAGTAGGATACAGATCTACAGATCTGAAGTAGATAATTCCAAGTATTTACCACCAATTTTTCCCTCTTTAACTTCCTCTTTCTTGTTTTCGAACTGTAGCAAATGATCTATGCTGATCTGCATTATGAAAAGAAATATCACTTTTAACCTGAAAATATTATATGCTAGACCATTTCTAATAAATGGGCTCAATCCACAAATACTCAACAGGGAAACTGTTGCAGACTATTGGCAACTTCAGCTTCTGCATTCTCTTCTTCATGGCCAATATCCTCAGAAGACGTACGGAAAGCCTCTTCAAACACAGCCTCTCACTTATGCTGCTGAAGATACAAATCAAATCTGGAAGAGGTTCAGTAACAGATTATTTTTTTTTTAGTTTATTTGCAAATTTCTCCTTTTGACAACATGAACTGATAAAAATAAAACTGATGTTTTCACAAAATTATGCCACATCATGCTGAAGTTTCAGCTGAATTTCAAAATTCAAGTATCAACAATAAAGTCAACGTGTTTTATACAAACAGGTTTGTTGATATGTGCTATTAAAAGTACTTTATTTTGGTCGAACTCAGACAACGCCAAAAGAGCAGTTTCGATTATGCTGAGTCTTTCCAGTAATTACACATCCAGAACCACCACAGTGTGGTTTACTATTTAAAAACAAACAGCTTAGCCCATATGCTTATCAAGAGGGCAAAGGAAGGTGAGCTATATTAAACAACATACCAAATGTATCCAGTAGTACTAGGCACACAAAACATGGGTTGTCTCCCCATTCCAAGCCTCCAATCCACGTTCTCCTCCCTGCTGAACCGTTACAAAAGTTCCTAGAACATGCACAACTCTTAACATACTTGAAAAAACAAAGCAAAACATTTTAACCACAGTATTCCAAAGATTCTTGGCATCTGAGGAGACACAGTGCAACAGCATTTTCACTCCTTCGTGCTGCAAATGCTTCCAGAAACTCACAGTGCTCTAATCAGAAACTTCGCTGCCATCAGTTTTTCAACAGCACAAGAAAGAAAAAATATCTCCAAAAGGTAATCCGGTTTATTACCTCCAGCTTTGGCAAATGTCATTGTCTCAGATCTGCAGAAAGGGCACAGGCATCTAAAGTAACTTATTTTTTGAATTTCAGATTTCTGGTTTTGCTATCACACAAAACAAATTAGTAAGTGATCACTTTGAAGTGGTGACACACTTTACAATAGCATGATAAAACTAGCTAGGATAGATAGAATCGGGTATCATAACCAAGGCCAGAGTGTCTCTTCTTGACAAAGAGGAGATTAATAATTTATAAAAGCCAGCAAGTACTGCCTCCCAACATTTACACCTAAATCCAGAGAGAAAGTTAAGAATAAACACAAGTAAATAATGTTTACGTATTCTTAAATTTAGCCTATATACAGTTTATCTCCAAATCTCACCAAGTAAAGCAGCAAGTTTATTCATTCTGTGTATCAGTTTGCCACTGTGAACTCCTTTACTCACGATGGGAAAAGAGGACTCACACTTAAGAGTGCTTCAGGACTGGTGCAGACACACCATCCTCTTCAACCTCTGCATCCCTGTGGCCTCGGCCATAGCTTGTAGGTTCACTGCAACACATGATGAGTTTTCCTCACACACCCACAAAAAGCTAACATAAAGCCCCGTCTCTGGGGCCAAACACACTCATGGCATCATGTGCAATGCCAGCTGCCGACCCACCAGCAGCCAGGGCCCAGAGCAAAATTGGAACCATGCAGTTGATTCATGACTTATGAGAGAAGGCGATGGGAAACTGATCTTATACACAGCTGAGGTAGGATTTGGTAGGACTGATTGAAAACCTTCTGGCTGACAAGACACAAAGCCCTCGTTTACTCCCAGAGCCTTCAAGCCATTTTCAGTGCTAATGTATCCAACACTGCAAGAGCTACACACAGTCTACAATCTCCTTTCATTCTGCAATGGTCAGTCCAGGTGATTCAGTTATTTACTTAGCTCATGCAATTCAGCATCTTAACAGGTACTTCTGACTATGCTATTCCTAAGGCAGTCACAAGCATGAACAAAAATCAAAGCCCATCCCAAAACACATACCCCACTGGTGCAACCCAAGGGAAGCTGACTTTCCTTCACACCCCTCCCACAACTTCCAGCTCTGCAGGAGATGCTCACCAGGCAGTATGAACAGGACATGGCCAAAGACATTGCTACGGCATGTCCAGAACAACGCTCTTCCTGCATCTGCTGTTTTTCAAATATCCATATTTTTCCAGCTGATCAGTATTACCAGAAGCTTTTATATAAAAATTTGTATTATGTTCTTGATATCATTTCACATAACCAAAGAACTTCTTAATTTGCCAAAGGCAAACATATCAAAGGAATCATCAGGTTTCCAGAAAGTCAGAAGAAAACTGAGTCCAAGTACAGACAAAACACAGGAAATACGGCAGTTCCAGAGTTCTGAAGCAACAGAAAAAAATTACAAACTGAAATATGAATGAAGTTAAAACAGCACAATTCATTAAAAAATCCTTAAAACTTCATTATGCTACTACCCATTTGTCTTCCTCTTTTCCTCAGACTTGATTGTACACCACCAACACCACACTTGCCATTAAAATAATTTTAAACATTTTTCACTAAAAAAATATAAAAGTGGCCATTAAGTGTCAAGCTTTATTTTTTTCCCCCTCTGCCTTTAGAATAAAAAGAAAAAGAAAGAAGCGTCTTCTGTATTTATGGAATAAATGCCATATGAGCTATAAAATTAAAACAAAAATTAGCTTTGTGCCCTCCATAACTATTTCTTCCTCTTTTCCTTAACTGTTAGACATTGCAAAAGGAAAGTTACTGCAATCAGCAAAAGCGGTGGCAATGAAAAACAAGTTTACATTGAGTAGTTTCTTTGCCTCAAACTACCTTACCCAATCACACAAGAATCACTTAGGATACTATCAACTGAAAAAGACCTTCAACTAAGTATACTGATGCATCACAATGTTTACAGAAGCCATTACTAAAGATGCCTTTTTCTGCCTTTGAAGTATTTATCACCACAGGCCACCCTCATGCTAGTCCTCCATCTATTGGGGAAAATACATTCTGCTGTATCATCCAATTTGTGTTCCAGATGACAGTCAGTGCTGAGGGTTATTCTTCCGAGCAGAGACTGAGGTGCTGGACACCAGAGCAGCAAGGAGGGGCAGATGCTGCCTTCCATATTCCCTGCTTGGAAAGATGCTGCAGGAGCAAAGCGTCAGCAAGGGAGCAGACAGACAGATCCTGGCTGCATATCAGGGTCCTTCAAAACCAGTGTATATCACACCTTTTGCATGTTTGGCAACAGCAGCACCCCAGTTTCTACAACAGCAAAGGAGCTGCAATTGTTACACCTTTCAGAATTGCTAGGTACTCTGCAAAAAACAAAATACCATTTGCCCCTGTGAGGTGTAAACCCTACACAGGCAGCTACTCAGAACTTTGTAACACAAATCCAAAAACACTTTACCTTATAATCACAAAATAAGACAAGCCACACTCAAACATTCTCCTGCATGACAAATTATATTGTGCTGGAAAATTCCACCATTTCACCTTTTCTAAATTACAATGTATTGTCTGAAACAGAACCAGCAGTAAATAATTGTGCTTTTGACTTAGAGCATGTAAAATGTTAGCTTATTTTTGTAGAGTTCAGAAAAAAAGTTATTTGTATCCTGTGGCATCTGGAACAGAACACACAATAGCAATGGAGACAAAATACTGACAGTTGTCAGTATTTTAACTGATGCATGTAATACTACACAAAAACATTGGAGCCACTTAAAGCCACCCTTAGAAGTCAGATTTTATGGCAGTATTAAATTCATATTCACTAGAAGATGGTTAGTCAAGAGCTTCTAGCTTGTAAAAGAGGTTGTGTGGAAAGTTTAACAACATCTCAATGAGACATAAAGTAATACTTTGTACATGATGCGCACAAAAAGCTGTGTGAATGTATATCACATCACTCCTTATATTTCAACTCTTTTACTATAGCTTATATTCTTACATTACAGTCACAACTTACCCTTCTGTTTTAAAGCCACTTTATGTAGATTCAGTCACTGTCTCAACCGAAATTTAACACTCACTGTTTGCTCCTTACTTAAACGCATTCTGCAACACAGAAGACCGCCAAGTAGAAGTACATTATTAGGTCAGTGCCACCACCCCAACGACTGTTTACATGGGTGGATAGCGATAGGACAAGGGGGAATGGTTTTAAACTGAGACAGGGGAGGTTTAGGTTAGATATTAGGAGGAAGTTTTTCACATAGAGGGTGGTGACATACTGGAACAGGTTGCCCAAGGAGGTTGTGGATGTCCCATCCCTGGAGGCATTCAAGGCCAGGCTGGATGTGGTTCTGGGCAGCCTGGTCTAGTGATTGGCGACCCTGCACATAGCAGGGGGGTTGAAACTAGAATGATCATTGTGGTCCTTACCAACCCAGGCCATTCTATCTGTACTCTTATTCATCTGAGCAAGCAAAGCACGTGGCCTTTTTTGGTCAACACATGCTAACCTAATAACTTCAAGGATGCTGACTGCAGAGTGCTGTATCTGCAATCCTCATCTGAGGGACACTGACCATGTTCCACAGAAACACAGAAGAAGTGTAAGAACCACAAAGAAGAGAGAAAAGCAGGATGCAGGTACTCTTACAGCCAGCATACTGTTAGACTCTCTTAGTGTAAAAAAAAAAATAATCTTTAACCCTAAATCTCACATAGAAAAGCTTACTTACATATGCAAAATGACCTCAAAAAACGTATAATTTTAGACTGAAACAAACAAAAAAGTCCAACAAAACAGAGTAAGTGAGGTGAGCACTGCTGCGTGGGAGCTATGCTGTTTTTCAGAGCGCAGCTGTTCCCTCTCTCGGCTCTGTTTGTGCACTAGCTGGCAGCTACCACCGACTGCATTTTTCTGTGAGAAAGAGAATAATTTTGATGCAAGTCCAATAATAAAGCAGTGGTTATTTCTTCTCTTTAAATCATGGGGTTTTCTTGACTAAAAGTTGTGTCAGCCATGTGACGACAATCACAATATTTTTAAAATTGTATCGGACATACTGATGTACACTTTCTGAAAGCCAGATTCAAACGTACATCCAAGTTCTTTCTTTTAAGAGATCAGCAAAAGAGATATTCAGAAATTCCTGCAGTTTCAAATGTTCCTCGTTGAAGCTTAAAACACTGCTACCCTTCCAAATACCAGCTATCACCTGCTTGCTTCTAGATACTTGTTCCTGTGGCGCACAGAATGGCACATGGAGAGAAACAAGTGCAAAATCTGAGTAATTTTCTCCTTTTGCCCTGCAGCAATAAAGGGTTCCCTCTTTGTAAATTCTTCTCCATCTAGATCAAAGTTGATATTTATTGACGTTTACATTATAATATGATAATGAATATCATCTCCTACATTACTTCCTCTTTCTGATCTCAAGCATTCTTTTTACATTAGTTGTGTTGGGTTTTTAGCTTTGGTGTCTGATAGATACTCTTTCTACAACCTTGCCCTGATAATTTAGATTTCCAACTTCATATATTTTCTCTTCAGTTTGCAGGGAGGTAACTCAAAGAAAAGCTCTAAGTGTGCTACTTGTAAGAACAAGAAATCACACAGTCATTTTCCCAAACGATAAGTGACAATGTAAAGTATTAACGTGTTACAAAAAGATAAATTTTCATTTCCCATGCAGTTTCAATGGAAATTCAACTAATAAGAATCATATAATCATAAAAATGGTTATTATTCAGCTGTCTCGCTCCATTTACATGTCAGAACAGACAAAGAATAATGCAGGGCATTATTACATCTGAGACATTAAAAAAAAAACAAAAAAAAAAAAAACCAACACCATAGCTATTCTGGCGCTTCCAGGAGTACCCTGTCCTGTCCTGTTTGAAGTCTTTTTTCTAGGTTACAGAATCACAGATTTCCTTTCCAAAAAAAAAGCAAACAAACAGAAAAAGAAACAGAACAATCCATATAACAGAACAAACTATGGAAGTCACCAGTAGAACTTTTAATTAAAAAAAAAAAAAAAAGCTATAGTTATGAAATGCTTTTTCTTTTTCAAATTCGACTGACAAGTCTATTTATTCAGAACAAAGAAAAAGAGTCCAGAAGGGGAGTGAAAATATTCTTGATACTGGTATATATATGTAGATATTTAAATCTTAATAATCTGTGAACACTTCTGAAACTCTAATCTTATTGGCTAGAGCATGGTGGCTCTACTGCAGGCCATGTCACAAGTATGACTATTTCAGAATAGTTCATTGTTTCAAGCAAGGAACAACCCATTGGATTATTGTGAACTGAAAGTGGAAACTGATGACAGAAACATCTCTTGCTGAAACAAAACTAAAGGCTGTTAAAATGTCCTTAATTACTCCAAAGAAAGGAAGCATTTGATCACAATTATTCAAAGAATCTCTGCAAGTCTAAATTAGATAGCTCTGAAATACTTTAACATAGTGCAAACATACATTTAATGCTATACTCATTGAAACAAGGGCTTTGATTGCATTTTCGTGTGTAAAAGCCGAACAACTGTCTTAAGATTAAACTAAGTCTTTATTTTAAGGCCTAACAATGGACTAAAACTGGTACAGGACCCTTAGGGAATTCAATTCAATACAACTATGGGTTTGACAAAGGAACATGTACATGGAAAACATGCTGGACCTGCGTAGCACCACTGCCTTGTCTATAAAACACAGACACAAAAAGTATTCTAAAATACAAGTGGGCAATTAAGAATACTCTGTATTTAAAAACCAACTCCCATCTATGAAGTTTACTGTGAAGAGACAGCTACTCAAGAATCCCCAAAGCTTCACCCACACCCAAAAACTCAACTGTCCTGAATACCCTTGAATGGCCTGTTCTTAGGCTTAAGCCTATCCAGTTGCTCTGAAAACTTCACAAATAGAAAAAGATAGAGAAAACATTCTGCATCTTTTCTCATACCCACCAGCATCACACACAAGAGTATTTCTCACAGTGGCTCCCTACAAATTTTTATAAGGAAAATTACTTTTTTATCAAAGATACAGTGTATACAGTTATCTGCAAGTAACACAAATGGGGCACACCCCTGTACACCCAATCTCATAGCACAGGCTTGACGGCCATTCCATGAAGAAAACGGGCAGTTTTCTGATCTTGATCTTGCTCGTGTTTGAGTGCTAAGCATGATTAGTAATGGAAGCTGATGATTTTTCAAAAATAAATTATTTCACTAAGTATGTTGACCAAAATTATATTAGGTAAACTTTTCTTGGAGCTGTGCATGTGAGAACTAAACATGTCTGGTTTAATTAAACACATACATCACAAGCATTTCTTAGTGTAGGCAGTTCATTAGTCTAAGTTGCTCTGCCTTACCCTACGAGGTACGGGTGTTTAACACTCTTTGGTCGAAGTACTGTTCCTCCACCATAAAAATTCCATTTCTTCTTCTTCGTGTCCAAATATATGTTTCTTATATCAATCATTTACTTATAATATCACAGAATCACAGAATCACTAAGGTTGGAAAGGACCTATAAGATCATCTAGTCCAACCATCCACCTATCACCAATGGTTCTCGCTAAACCATATCCCTCATCACAGCATCCAAACGTTCCTTGAACACCTCCAGGGTCGGTGACTCCACCACCTCCCTGGGCAGCCCATTCCAGTGCCTGACCACTCTTTCAGAGAAGTAGTATTTCCTAATATCCAGCCTGAAATAATATCATGTTACTGTATCATGTATATTATGTGATATTACACAAACACACCATTATGTTACAGACCATTATCTTTTTTTGTTTGTTTTTGCTATTGCTTATACTTCTGCCTTTGGAAGATGCGGTAGACTTGAAATGCAAATACAGTGGATGAGGAAATGCTGACTGAGAATTCCCATCTCACGAAGGGCTGAGAAACAGCTCTTGTCCAAAGGTTATCCAAGGAAAATTTCCTGTTCCACACAACAGTGCATATAGTTCTACAGAGCAACAAAGTGCAACACTGTGAAAGCAGCATATGAGACACACATGATAAAGCAGGATTAAATACTCACTTTATGGTATCAACACTTATCTGTATTCCCACTCCCTCTATTCCTGCTGCTTTTTTTCCTTTCTCAAAGCTGACACCAATTAGCTTTAAATGACCACTGGAGAGTACTGCAGTCTGTCTTCCCTCTTAAGGACACTCACCCAGCTCTTGCTCACAGTCTCTATGCTAGCATACATCAACTGTTTCACTCAGTCAAGTTTACATCAAAGAATGAGCTGAAAGGGCAATGAAACAGCTGAAATGCTTTTCATTTATTTCTTAAGCAAGCCAACCCACCACACTAACAGAAACCAGAGAGATCTTTCGCATGGCCTGCAGCTCACAGTGCACATCACCACTCCCAGAGCAACAAAGCATTTGACAATTTTAAGTGAAAACAACATATGCCTATTATCTGAGAAAAGCTACCCAGTGGGCAATCTAGTGGGGAGACATACAGAGAAAACAAAGCCTCTTAAAAGTACTTGGTATCTGTTTAAAAGGAAAACTTCACAAGAAAGACTTCTACAGTTTACTAAACCATTTGATGAAAAGGAAGGGAGTAAAAGAAAAAAAAAAGTCACTGAAATGGAACTGACTATAGGCCTCAATTCTATCACCTGAATTATTCAAATGAATTCTTTCTCAGCATGCAGTGTCTGTGTGTGTGCACTGAGTCTCTGCAAAGATACCATGGCCTGACTTGATAAAACAACAGCGGTTCTTTCAATCTTGATGCTTTAGAGATTTCCTTTAAATCTTGCTCAAAATCTTTCAACCATTTAACTAGATCTAGCTAACACACACAATCACAGGAGGACTGTAGGAAAAGGGATGCGAAAGTACTCAAACTGATCTTCCTTAACTCCAGGAAACAAAGTACTGAAAAAGAAAAAAGAAAAAAGAAAAAAGAAAAAAAGAAAAAGGAAAAAAGAAAAAAGGAAAAAGGAAAAAGAAAAAAGAAAAAAGAAAAAAGAAAAAAGAAAAAAGAAAAAAGAAAAAAGAAAAAAGAAAAAAGAAAAAAGAAAAAAGAAAAAAGAAAAAA